>CM039121.1:27130316-27184530 GCA_022036555.1 Microstegium vimineum
CGTTGTCTAGAGATCGGTAATTTATCTTGTATCTCATTATGACTTTATTATACTTTATTATAACGCTACTTATTGAGTGCTTAGTTTATTCTAGTTGCATACTCGATATAGTTATGATTGGTGATGATTATCTTTATATGATCGTAAAGCGCCTAATTCAATTCTCGAGTGAGTTAGATGGTATGTATTATGCAAGCGTGGTGCTTGGATATTATATGTACCTACAGATGTCTCCTGATGTGCCGTGTTGTGTGGTAGTTCGCGTAGGTGACTCTGATAGTTGTGTTGATTCCTCTGTAGTTCACCCTTGGCAAATAGGCTTGGCAAAGCACGGTCACGACAGAGGTGATGGTTCCATCTTAATAGCCTCCCTAGTTCATGCTCCTTATGATGTTTTCTGAGTTAGTGATGCTATAGATGAGAGTACGTAGGTAGAGTATTCTTAGTTCCTTTTTATTTTAGTAATTACTTAAGATTTTTTTTACTCTAGCCAAATCTCGAGTTGCCTGACTATATTATTAGTGAGTCTCTACTATCGCTGGAATACCATTTATCTTATACTTTTATTATCATATATTATTTATCTTGACATGACTTACCCCTGCTAAAGCATTAGAAAGGTTGGTCCATCTTAGGTCTGCACATTTATAGTCTAAGACTGTAACACCCCAAAATTTGCTTTCTTGGAAATAGTAACAAAATGAGTTATTTATTTACTTTTGGTGCTCATAAAACCCTAAGAAATAAAAATTTCATCAAATTAAAAATTTGTTGGAGCTAGCAACATGTTTGTGCACTCATGCCTCTGCATATGATTTAATGTATTGTGTGGTTTTGTAAAAATTAAAGAAGTTCAAAAGATTTCAAAACCTCCTTTTTAAAAATTCAATCAAGGTTTTGGAATCAACTTTAATAAAGGCTTTGCAATAAAAAAAAGTAAAAGGAGGAAAAACAAATTAAAAGAAAATAGATTTCAAAATGGGTATTTGAAAATGTCTTGAAAAATATTTTCAAATAAGAGAAAACAATTTCAAATTTGATTTTGGAAAAGGAGTTTATAAAATCAAAACCAGAAAAAGAAAAGGCTTTCTTTTAATTCCTTTTCTCTCCCTCCTTTCTAGCCCAACCGAGGAGCAGGCACAGTCCTTCATCTCTCCCTCCCTCTCTCTTGCTTCTGGCCCAATCCCAGAGCCAGCCCAACCCTTCCCCTCTCCCTCCCTCACTCTACCTCGCGCCTCGGCCCAGCCAGCTCGGCCCAAGTGGGAGACCTCCCCCACCGCAACCTCTCTCTCTCTCACTCTATGCCATGCGGGCCGGGAATGTCGGCGCCGGACTCCAATCCCGCACACACGCACTCCCCCTTTTCTCTCACTGACCATGGGTCCAGCTCGTCAGCGCCAACAGCCCCCACCGCACGCACTCTTCTCCCTCTGACCCGCGGACCCCGCCGGTCATCCTCTCTCCCCCTTCTTCCTCGTTGAGCAGAGGATGCCACTAGCATTCATGCTGCTCCTTCACTCTTTTAATGGCGCTTGAAGCTGAGCCTTCAAGGGGGCCATCAAGGGGGCTTTCACTGCCCGCCTTGATGCCACGGTCGGCAACGGCTCCGCAACCGCCCTTGCTCGCCTATAAAAGGCCCCGCAGAGCTTCCTTCCTCCCCTGCTCGCTCTTTGCCCTCTGCACTCACCACTGTCGCACGCGTCCTCGTTGTCGGAGCTTGTTCGCGTGATGTCGTGAGCCTCGGAGCTTTGCCTCGACGTCGCGCATCTGTAATGACCCTCACCAAACGCTCTCGTCCCGTGTAATGCCGTATCCGTGCTCACCGCGTCGTTTCTCTCTTACCAGATCGCCGCCGCTCGTCGTCGGACCGCTCGGAGCATCCACTGTCTCCGCAACCGCCTCCGTCGTACCCACGATGACTCCCTTCCTCCCCGAACCCGCGCATCGGTCAATTAGGCACTGCAGTCGCGAAATTGTGTCACCCGATCACGCCGGCAATGGTGCCACCGCGGCCACCCTACTCCGGTGAGCCACTGCTTCCACCGAGTATCTCGCCGCACGAGCACACTACACCTCCTCGTGCTCTCAATTTGAGCTCTAGCACTCTGTAGCCGCAGTTCCGCACGACACAGAGGTCGGCACCCATGGTGCCGCCGTGGAACGCCCCACTCAGGCGAGCCGCTGCCTCAATCAACACCCCACCACACTCGCACGAGCACGCTGACCGTTTCGGTGTGCTTGGTGGAAGCCGAGGTGGCCGGGAACGCCTTTCCGGTGTTCTCCGACAAGCTCCAACCTCCGGCGTCAATGGCGTCGCTGCGGGTTTCCTGTGCCATCGCGGGAGAACCATCCCCTTTGCCCTCCACCACCGGATCATCCTCGGACGGCTCGGATTAGATCACACCGAACCGGTATACACCGACGCGGTGGACTCGGTCCACTGAGCCCACGCACGCGGGTCCACACCCACGCAGTGGAAAGTGCCACTCATGCAGCGCCATGTGGCACCACACGTCAGCACGACGTCAGTCCTGCATCAGCAGTGACGCAGTCACACCGACAGCATCTGGCAGTTTTGCACTTTAGCCCCTCCCTTTTTCTGTTATCAACCCGCAGTCCATCTGTATTCAAAATAAATTAATTTCAGTCCTGTTTTCTTCTGTTAAGGCCCCTGAGCTTTTGCAAAATAGTACCCACCATCCAGAGCTCGTTTAAACTCTGTTTTTAATTGTTTTAATTCAAAAAATACTTTGAATTAATTACAGAAATGCCATCAGTTTTCAAATGTTTATAAAAGATGTGTTTTAACTCGGTTTTCATCCAAACAAATTGCGTTAGACTCATAACAATATAATCTACATGTTAAAACCATAATACTTTCTGTTTTGCGACTTTGAAAAATACTTAATTGTTTAATGGTTTTAAATATGTGTTTTAATTCCTAAAAACTTGTTTTAATCATATCTTCTCCGTTTTAAATCCAAATCGACTTGTTCAAGTTGCGTTGGTTTCGTAATAACATGATCTACGCAGCAGTGTCCTTTTATACCATGTTAATATCTCTGTAAATTCTTGGTTAACTATTAACTTGATTAAAGACTATGCAATTTCCTTTATAAATAAAATATGAATAGCCTTTTACTTTAGTTTTCCATTTAGTTTTCAAATGTAAATTGTTTTATAAATAAAATGTGAATAGCCCTACTTTAATTTTCAAATCCAAATATAAGTTTGAGTTAATCCAACTTGGGTATTTCTCTGAAGTAACTTATCCATACTTTTACATAACTAAAACTAATGAAGCTTGGAGTTCTCCTTTTAAAAGCTAATCTACCGTTAGTCATATCTTGATCATTGTAGCTCCGTTTAGCGTGTTCTTTGCGACTTTGTGATCGTAGCAACGTGTAGTTCTCTTTTTAAATCCTTTTCATTGATTGGTGTATTGTTCTAAATATATGTGTATGTATGTTATGCATGTTTGACCAGGTGTTTGAGTGATGTTGTAATCTTGTCCAATCGATGAGTGTTACGTTGGTGATCAAGAAGTTGATCTTTGAGAATCAGTTAAAGAAGGATCTAAGTTTAAGGCAAGTACAGCATGGGATCTTCCTTGTTGTCCTATTCACCTTAAATACTTAATACGTATGCATGTGTCTACCTTGTTACCCTAAGGATTCCCTAGATATTTGATATTTGTACCTTGTCACCCTTAAGGGCTTGCATTGGGTAGATCAAAGCTAGTGCTCATAAAGAATAACCACGATCATGAAACTTGATTAATGATATATGCAATGATGATAAATATGACTTTTTAGCAACGTGGACTATAGGTGGAACATCAGGAACTTACACCTGTGTTCTCACTCATAGGGATATTTCTGTAATCCGATAACCTAGGAAAACAATGCTACCATAAGCCAATGGGCTCTGGCTTGACTCAGTATTAGACTTTTACTAGTTTGTGGCAGCTTACCCTAAAGGGCGCAAGAGGGTCTCTGGGGATATGGGACTTGCTCTACCGCGGAGGTGCACTGTGTTTTTGGGATGTAACTTCCGGGAGGGGAGTTTCTATATCACAATGAGGAAACTTGTAGCAGGTTGCTACTTATTAGTGGAATCTATGAAATGTCTCGTAGTGAACCCTGTCGACCTACCTTGGTAGTGGGTTAAGAGGCTGATCACCTCGGGCGAAAGGGCAATTCACGACTTGTGAGTAAAGATGTACGACCTCTACAGAGTGTAAAACTATCATGATAGCCGTGCTCACGATTAAGAGCGGCTTAGGCTCATTACTGTGTAATGTTCTTATGTCATAGTTCATCAGTTGTTAATTGTCAATTAATTATTGTTATTTGTTCATATAAGCATTATATGTTGTTCACTTGATCATGTGGTTATTTGGGCTTATGATGAACTTGAAGCTACTCAATTGCTAAAATTATGACTTACTAAAAGCTAATGCATTTAAACCCGTGTCTATCCTTTTTTAGCCTCATAAACCCCATGTTATATTTGCTGAATATGGTGAGTTGATGCTTGTTGTCATCACCTTTGTATAAAAATACCAAACGGGTACCAGATTGCAAGAGTTGTAAAAGATAGGCTTGTGGTCAACCAGTCAGTTGGTCCCTGTGGAGTTGGAGTCTTCACCCGAAGATCGGAGTGATCGTTCCGCTGTTTGCTGCTAAAGGTTATCCTTCGACCTTATATGTTATATATTTTAGGTATTATCTTTTGATATTACCTTGTTCTATAACTATATGTGAGAATTGACTTCCTGGGCTCACATATAGTGTATATTTGGTTTTGTTCTTAAAACTGGGTATTACAAAGACATATGCATTTAGGTTTTCTTTTCTATCCCTATTTAATTCCTGCAATTAATTGAAGGTTTTCCTTTTGGCATAAACAAATCAACGATACTCGGAGAATCTCACTGAGTGAAATGCTACAATAGGAGAATTATCTATGTGCTTGTAGATACATTCTATAGAAGTATTTTTTAGAACTGTCAAGTGTAGATTTTATTCCAGCATTTCTGACATCATGCTAGGGATGACAACTTAGTGTGTAGTGATGTTAAGAAATGTCAACAAACACTCTTGGGGTAAACAATCGAGTTGTCGAGGTTGGTCGTGGCGCTCTATAACACCCCTGGTATTACTTAACTAAAAGTGGCATATCATCATATGCATAAAGCATGGCATACCTGTGATTGCTCATATTAAAATGCATACAACTAAATATAAATTCATTTTAATGTGTTAATTATACCTTTGTATGCTTGATCACCATGAGATGCTTATAACTAAAATAAGTTTACTTGAGTGAGCATAGATATGTTAGAGTGTTTAATTCCTTTGTGAAAAGTGTTTTAATCTCTTATGCCAAGTGTTGAAAAATCCTTTTCGAAACCCTAATTAAGGAGGATTAAAATTTGACCTAAACATGGAATTCAAAAACTATTAAGAATTGGACCAAGAATGTATTAACTTGTTTGAAGATCTTTTCAAAAACAAGCAAAAACTATGTTGAAATATTTTCATCTTGTATTCAACTTTTAAAAGTAATTGCAAAAGAAATAATTGTTTTTCAAGTTTAAATTCAAATTCAAATATGCTTTTCAAAAACTAAATAGAATTTTAATATGGTCCTTTAACCAAAGTTGTAGATAATTCAAAACTAAACAACTTTGATGTTTGAAGATTTTCAATTTTTATTCAAAAATCTGGATTAATTTTAAAAGGGGAAAATCAATTTCAAACCCTATTTCAAATTTAAAAGTAAATTTTGAAAACTAAGCAGATTTTGAACTTGGTCCTTTTACAAAAGTTGTAGAGTTTTAAAAACTGAGAAACTTTTCTTTTTGGATATTTTTGAGTGAAGTTCAAAATTCAGAAGTAATTTTGAAAACCGAGTCAGGGGCAATCTGGTAATCCCTGAACAGTGCACGAGGGGGAATGAACCGTCGCAGCGCCGCCCTCCGCCGTCACACTGGCTGTTCGGAGCCCTCTCGCGCGCCAGCAGCGCCACCTACGTGTTCAGCACTTCACCACGCGTCGAACCAGCACCTCCAGAGCTCGAGCTATAAACAGAGGATCCTTATCCTCTTCATCCCGATCTCCTCTGTTTCCGCCGCCGTGCCCACGTTCCGCTCCGGCGAGCTTTTCTGCTCGACTCAGTCACTCTCGTCATCATCCAGTACCTGTAACACCTCCTAAATGTCCTTGAGAACCTCCAAAGCCACTCGGTTGAACCCCAAACCCACAGAATCCCCCGGCGCAGAGCCGTCTTCTTCAGCTCCGGCAGAGCTCCGCCACGATCTGTTTCAACGTGGCCAAAGCATTACAGAAGCTCTTGTGTTCAATTGGTTCACGTTTTTCGCTCTATGAATAACTACGATCATGATGCTCCCTTTGGTTTCTTGTTTGGCAGCCTTCCGCACCAAAAACACTGTCGAGCAGTGCTCCCGTGCCGCCGCCATCGCCCTCGACGACGGCGACAGCGACCTCCTTCCGCAGCTGCTACACCTGAGTTAGCGCGCGCACCTCTATCGCGGTGAGCTCCTCTATCTTTCTCGGTGCTTGGTTGAACGCGAAATGCCCCGTGTCGCTCTGTCCGCGTACGCCGCCGTGTTTTCTGTTGCTGCGTCGTCGGCGTGCGTCGACAGGGAGCTGTGAAGCCGTTTGAGTTCGTTTGTGTAGTGAGTTAGCTTCGTGCGAAGTTTCTTGGCATGCTTTGGTACCCGGTTGAGCCTCCGGTGTGCTGCCGTGGTCGCTCCACGCTCTCCCGAGCGTTCCGCCGCGTTCCAGCGTCGTCGTGTCGTCGGCGTAGGTGAGCGAGGCGTTCTGGAGCCGTTCCGGTTCGTTTGAGTGTTGTGTTAACATTGTGGCGAGGTTCTGAGGGGGTTGCGATGCTTTCTTTGGCCGGCGGAGGGTTGTTTTGGCCTGTAGGTGCTCGCCTGAGCTCCGGCGTCCGCCATGGCCGCCGGCGAAAATTCCTCGGAGCTCGATAGAGCCAGCCCAGTAGCTTGATAGGTTCGGGATGAAGTAGTGGTGGCGATGGTGTGCGCGGTTGGGCGAGTCTGAGCGTCGCCGGCGAGGTACGTGGTGTTCAGTGACCGCCGGCGAGAGGAAGAACGAGAGAGAGAAAGAAAGAGTTAAAGTTGTTTTCTATTTTCTGAAAATGAATAGTACCTGTTTTTGTTATTTTAGTTCTAATTTTTGTATAGCTCCAAAAATGAAATAATTTGAGCATGCTTACTGATGTGTGAAGAAAAATATAAAAATATTAACTATCCATCTTTAGTATGTTTTTCTTGTTATAAAAATGCTCCATTTAATTAATAAATGTCTTTTCTATGATTTTTCATAAATCATATATTGCTCTAAAAATTCTGAAAATAGTTCTACAATATCTACATGCCGTGAGTAGCTTATATAAAATGTTTGGTATTACTTTGAATAATTTCATAAAATCACTTTTTAATTGCCTCTTAATTAATAAATGTGTTATTAACTTAATTAATATGATTAGTGCTAATCTTAGGGTTTGAATGAGCTTTTGGATTGATTGATGACCTTAGGACATAATCATGGTGTCCTTTGGCAACTAATTCATTGTTTGAGTTTTATTAATTGTTGCTTAAGTAATTAATAAAGGTCTTAATTAAAGCCTTAAATGATAAATGTATTTCCATGAATGAAGTATTGTTTCAAAATAATCATGAAACTTATTGAGCACATGTAGATTATATATTAAAACTTTGAGCTTATTGGGATAAAGTTTAATTTTCAGATGTTAAATTAATTAATAAATAATTGCTAATTAAGGTACTTAATGATTAATTTGGGTCTTATATGATCTTTAAGGTTAATCAATGAACTAATGACTTAATCATGGTGCCATTTAGCAATTAATTATTCATATAAGAAACGTTGTTTCATATTTAATAAATAATAAAGGCTCTAATTAAAGTATTAATTAATTAGAAAACCCTAATTACTAGGTTTTGAGTGACTTTTGGGATTATTTGTTAATCAAAGTCATTAACTTTGATGGCTTTGGACCTGTTTGATGTAGATTAATCATAAACCTGCACAGTACTTTTGGATACAATTATCAACTTAACTTGCTAATTAAAATAAACTTTAATCTTGTTTAATGTAAATAAACTTGATCCTACTCAGCTCTTTTGGATATTATTATTAACTTGATTAGTTTAACTTAAGTAAACTTTAATCCTTAATGAAGTCTTAAGTATGCAACTATACCGTGAAGGTAAGTTGTACTCAAGGCTTACTTAATCTTGATTACAGCTTAATCAACTAAGTTTCTTTCACCTTTGTTAAGTAATGTAATTACTATTCAAGTTTTGTGATTGCTATGCAAGCATCATGTCTACTATTCACGCATCATCTTAGACATGGCATGTTACTTTCTCGTGTAGAAAATGAATCGGGGAACGTCATGAACCACGTTATCGGAGTATGTGAGCAGTCGTTCGAGGCCTGGTTTGGCATCTGTGGTGCAGATCCCGAGATCTTTTACCCTGCAACTCAAGGTAAGCCCCGGTGCATTTAAACAATTCCCTTGTGTTTAAAAGTATATTTGTGCTAAGCTTATGGTTAAATATTGCATGAAAAACTCTTTATCAAATAAATACCTAATTGATGCATTCTCTGCCTTGATTATTCAATACTTTTCCTTGATACCGTTGAGATACAAAGTTGATATAAATGCTTAGCCATGCTTAGAATCAGAAAAACCAGGTGATTGGTGAATTTTATAAGGATACTCCCTTTGAGAATTTCAACTTATTGTTTTTGGAATGAATGAAAAGAATGTAGGGAGTAATAAACTGAGACCGGGCGGACACGGTGTTGGTGAGCCACCAGATGGGTTTGGTGAGCGGGTTCTTTCCGCCCGTATCAATTAGGAACCGTCCGTTGTGGACTGTTTAGAGACATGACTTTGGAGTACTGGTCACATACTTTGGGAAGCTAGACTTCGGCTATTCCATGCTGAGAACGGTTAACCCGCACTGGGAGTGGAGAGATAGCGAGAGTAGTGTGTACCCTCCTAGCCTAGGGGTGTCCTAGGGCTGGATGGGAGGTGTACTGTGATCTCAAGTGGTGGGGTCCCGGTCTTGGGTGGAGGATCCAGAGAAAGGTTGTAATATGCGTGCTTTGGTGTTGCATATGTCGTGTGATAAGGAAGCCCCAGCTGGGTTTAATCGGTTTGAATCGTCGTGTTCCTCGGTTATGGAAACATGGCTCTGATCTCCACATCATAGTTAATGAAACTTGAACTGGATACTATGGATGGTTTTGTTGGACATGGTTGTTACCACTTATCGATCAGAACTACGATCGGTACTTGGGTAACTGTTTACCAGAAACGAATCAATCTCAAATGTTTTATCAAATGCTTATTTACGCAAAAGCTTGGATATTGAATTAAACCTACCTTGATACCCACTTAACCTGCATTTATTTTGTCCACTAAAGTATAAACTGGTTGGTTAAGCCTTGTTGAGTACTTTTGTACTCAGGGTTTTTTAACCCCTGTTGCAGGTGAGGCTCCTTTTGACTGGCACATTTCGGCTGGTCAGTATAGAAGTTAAAGAAGGCGAATAAGCTTGTACGAAACCTAGGGCAAGGTTTCCTACTTGGTAACAAAATATTCTAAGTTTGAAAGTTTGAAACTACATTTTGTAAATTAATGTTATGTAAATCTTCCACTTTTTACTCTGATTTATATTTTGTAATAAATATATGATGCTACAAGTACTTGTAAAGTGATCCAGCTCGGAAAAGGTGGATGACTCGATTGAATCCACCTGATGGACTTCTTAAGGCTTGGATCACTTGTGTGTGATTAAGTGTCAGTTGGACAATGATCCATACAAGTAGGCCCTGTTCTTGGGAGGTTCCGTCACACGCTCTTGGCATGAAGTATCTGATCGTACCACTCTTGTGGTAAAAGACTACCTTGTAGAGGTTGAACGTGGCGCTCTTTGCATGGACTGTCTAATCGTACCACTCTTGGGGTAAGCGAATCATTTATTTGCCTTTATAACTCAAACGTTTCTAGGTTGGCTATTCACAAGGAAGCCCCTTTTATCCCCAACATAATAGTTGGTTAAGCCCGTTGGGCAGGACTTAGTTGATCGTACCACTCTTGGGGTAAGCGAATTGACTTGTAGAGGTTGAAGGTGGCGCTCTTGGCATGAAGTGTCTGATCGTACCACTCTTGAGGTAAGCAATCGATTTATTTGCCCTTATAACTTAACCATTTTCGAGTTGGTTCACAGGGAAGCCCCTTTTATCCCCAACATAATAGTTGGTTAAGCCTGTTGAGCAGGACTTAGTTGATCGTACTAGTTCTTGGGGTAAGCGAATCGACTTATAGACGTTTTCTTCTAAAGTGGTATTCTTTGCTTTTCTTGAAGATTGAAAATAGTGTGTTTTGCTAGTTGTAGAATCTTTTGAGTTGGCTGATATGTCAAGTGTTCTTTATTGGAATTTCATCTGGGGTCATTAGCTCGTATATTACGGGTTTTGTTGCTATCTTGATGATGAAAGGACTCTCCCATGGACTGACTAGTTTATGTCATCCTTCTTTCTTCTGAATTAGGTGTATCACTAGGTCCCCTGGTTTTAGTGCTCGGGGTTGAGTGCTTCTATCATAGTGTCTTTGTAGTCCTTGTTGGTATCTTGCGTTTTGAATTATTGAGTTGTCTCTTACTTCTTCAATTGTGTCTATTTCCAATTGCCTTGTTTCTTTTGCTTCTCCTTCTTCATACTGTTCGATTCTTGGAGATTATCAAATCAAGTCGGCTGCTTGATCCATAGACTACCGAGAAAGGCGAGTATCCGGTAGCTCTGCTGATTTGGGGTTCTTTGACCCCATACAACTTTAGGTAGCTCTTCAATCCATTTTCCACCATAGTCTTTCAAGTCTTCGTACAATCTTGGTTTTAGGCCCTATAGTATAAGTCTGTTTGCTCTTTCCACTTGTCCATTGGCTTGTGGATGAGCTAATGATACGAAGTCAATTTCTATTCCATAGTCTCTTACCCGGTATTGAAATTATTTTGCTATAAATGGTGATCCTAAATCTGTAATTATTTTGTTGGGCATACCAAACCTGTGCATGATATCTTATATGAACTCTACTGCCTTTTCTGCACTATATTTAACCAAGGGTTTGTATTTGATCCATTTGGTAAACTTATCAACTGCCACAAAGATGTATTCGAAGCCTCCCTTTGCTTTCTTAAGTAGTCCGACTTGATCTAGTCCCCAACATGAGAAGGGCCAAGCCAGTGGTATGCATATTAGGTGGTGAGCTGGTACATGTGATTGTCTTGCAAACATTTAGCAGTTCTTGCATGTTCTGACGAGTTCTTCTACATCCTTGAGTGTTGTTGGCCAATAGAACCGGTTCTGAATGCTTTGACAACCAATGTTCTAGAGGCTACATGATTTCCACAACACCTTAAGTGGATTTCTTCTAATATTTCTTTTCCTTCTTCTGTTGGTATGCATTTCAGTAGTACTCCTGAAGATGCTACCCTTTTGTATAATCTATCCTTTATGAGGATGTAGTTTTTGCTTTTCTGTATGATCTGAGCTGTTTCTGCTTTGTCTCTGGGTATTTTCTTCTCCTTTATGTAGTAGATTTATACTTGTCTCCAATCATTTTGTATGATCATAATTTGTCTTGACTGGTCTGGTTCTTCCGCTTTGTCTATGTCCATTAAATTTGTTATTTTCTTCTCTGTTCCCCCGAGTTGTGTCATTGAAGGAGCTGTGAGTTATTCTATAAATATGTCGGGTGGTACTTTTGTTTTGTCTGATCCTATAGGGATATTACCTCTGTATACCCCCATGGACCTACTTGGGCCTCTCGTCCGAGGATGGCCCAGCTCGCAAGGCCCTGCGACGTACGACCAGGCTTGTCATGCTCACCAGGGACTCTACAGAGCCTTGCTCGCCAAGGTAGATCCTAAGAGATAGACTCGGATCCCTTTCCTTAAGGGATTGATTGCAATCAGTTAGGATAAGGAAATTGTAACCCTGCTCCCCGGCTATATAAGGCAAACAGGGACCCCCTCGAAACACATCTTGTATTGTATCTCTCAGATCAATCTAGCCACCAGAACACAGGACGTAGGATATTACGACGATCTACCAGCCTGAACTTGTCTGAATCACCGTGTCCATGCTCTCTGTGTTATGCTTGATAGCCATCACCACACCTCCGCCATCTAATCTACTACCTTGGGGTATCCCCTAGGTAGACTACTGACCATATTTCGTCGACAATTGGTACGCCAGGTAGGGGGGGTGTGCCATGACTCCATGGCCCGTCAAGCGGTCACCTTCCCCGACTCCATGATCTTTCCAGCGGTCGGGACGACGTCCCAAATCGGATCTATGATCTGGACCATCGGCGACACTGCTTCCGCACCAAAGATCATGGAACCCACATGGCTAACCGCATCAAGCAACCCGCCACCCGCACGTCTTGTTGCCATGCTAGCGTGCCGTGCACCCAAATCCGTCGGGCTCGATGACTTGATCGACACCATCGACCGCGATGACGACAACATTGCCGATTGCATTAACCTCATGGAGGTCGCGCGACGCCACCTCTCTGAGTCTATGGTCACCACGGCCGCCACCCATGTCGTCAACATCGACTGCCCAGACAGGTGCTCCGACCACAAGCCGTCGATCATGCTTCTCTGTTGATGTCTTACAGGCTTAGCAACTAGGTGGCCATCACACAGCGCCTAGCGCTCCGGTGGTTTTTTGACCAGTTGTGCATCTTTGGCTTTGGTCATAGGCCGATTCTACCGACCCCCGTTGTCAACACATTCATCATCTTTGAAATCTCCAGCGACTCAACGTAGGTTGTGTCTCTCGACGATGTGGTCTCCGTGGACTCCACAACTGTCTCGCCATCATCTACGGGGACCACAACGATTGCCTCCTCCGGATCTTCAAGCGACTTTCTAGAGTTCCCGCCCGGTTTTGGAGTATGATCTTCCAAGTCTCCGCTGACAGCATACCGCGTGTCAACAAAACAGATGACGAATGTATCGCCCGGGAAGAGCACAACACCGACCGTGCATGTCGTCGCGATCAGGAACGCCATGACCAGGAGTGCCGTGATCAAGAGCACCACGACCGGGAGCAACACGACCGGGATCAGGATCACCTTCCACACCGCAACCTCGACTAGGAATTTGACAGGGTTGGTGACATCCCGTTCTACAGAACCCTGAGCACTTATCTAGCCATCACCGCCAACGTGCTTCCTATCTCCCTAGCTATCGAAAAGATCGTCGCCCACGTCAAGTCCGCCATGGTACAAGTCAATAGGGGCGCCCCATCTGGTCTCTCCGACCTGGCACATAGTAGGAATCGACGACAAAGCCCTTCTCGTTCCAACCGACTTGCGTCCCCGTAGGACAACAACCAGGAACTCGAACAACCTCGCCGCAATCGAGACCCCGCGCCGGTGACAGGAGCTGTGGCGGGGCCTCGTCCTTTCTCTGCACGTCTCTGCGCCATCTAATGGCCACAAAACTTTAGGATCACTTCGGTAGAGAAGTATGACGGCAAGGCCAACTCCGAGCAGTGGTTGACGACATACAAGATCGCAATCCAAGCCGCTAGAGGGGGGCAAGATGTGATGGCCAAATACCTGGCGGTGATGTGTTGACATTTCTTACATCACTACACACTAAGTTGTCATCCCTAGCAGGATGTCAGAAATGCTAGAATAAAATCTACACTTGACAATTCTAAAAATAATCTATAGAATGTATCTGCAAGCGCACAGATAATTCTCCTCTTGCAGCATTTCACCCAGTAAGATTCTCAGAGTATTGTTGATTTGTTTATGCCAAAAGGAAAAACTTTCAATTAATTGTAGGAATCAAACAGGGATAGAAAAGGAAACCTAAATCTATATAACTTTGACTATAAATGTACAGACCTAAGATTAGACCAACCTTTCTAATGCTTTAGCAGGGGTAAGTCATGTCAAGATAAATAAATATGATGATAAAGGTATAAGATAAATGGTATTCCAAAGTAGAGACTCACTAATAATATAATCAGACAACTCGAGAATCCTAAGTAATTACCAAATAAAAAGGAACTAAGCACACCCTACCTATCTATAGCATAACTGACTCAGAAAACATCATAAGGAGCATGAACTAGGGATGCTATTAAGACGGAACCGTCACCTCCGTCGCGACCGCTCTTCCATGCCTATGTGCTAAGGGTTGGAGTATAGAGGAATCAACGCGGCTATAAGAGTCACCTACGTGAACTACCACACGACACGACACATCAAGAGACATTCGTAGGTACATATAATATCTAGGCACCACACCTACATAATACATACCACCTAACCCACTTGAGAATTGAATTAGGCGCTTTATGATCATATAAAGATAATCATCACCAATCATAACTATATATAATATGCAAATAGAATAAACTAAGCACTCAATAAGTATCAAAATAATAAAGTATAATAAAGTCATAATGAGATACAGATAAATTATCAATCTCCAGACAAACAGATCTAGAATCCCGAGAGTATCGCCCAACTCCACTTGAACCTTGCTAGATACCTAGCTAATAACTTTAAGCACTAGAGCTCTAATCTAATCTCTAGAAACCCTAGATCTATTGTAATCCTGAACTGGATCTGACTTGAACTACAATTGCCTCCTCGGGGGGTACAAGGTTCTATTTATAGCCCGGTGGGATGCGCGATAGCCGTTGGATCAAACCGACTTAAGGTAGGGCTCAGATTAATCATCGAAGGCGGTGGAGGAATACTCCAGAAGGTCGGTGGAGGCGGGCCCAGGGGCTGGCCGACTGGCATAGGGTGGGCCGGCTAGCCCCACCTGGCGGTGGATCGGGCCCCGCTTCCTCGTGGTGTCTTCTGGATCTTTCTTGATTTAAATGGCAACTATATCTCCGTGGTATTTATTCTATATTTATTCTGACTTGATTCTCTTTATCCTCTTTTCTGGAATAGTCCCTGAAAAATAACAGAATACCAAAACTCGTGGAATTTGTTAGATAATGCCCTATACTTTTATATTTTTTATGTGATTGATCCATTTATTATGTTTATAATGATAGTAAATGTTGACGCTAATGACCGTCAGCATGATGCTCTCCACCTTGGCAAATAGCTAGCTCCACAAGCTTGTGGAGGACTCCATCAACACCTGGGAGCAGCTCAAGGCGGTCTTCATAAAACTTACAATGCCACCTGCGACCAGCCCGGAACCCGCTACGACCTCGAGAATGTCCGCCAGAGCCACGGCAAAAGCCTCCGGACATACATCCGCTGCTTCTCCAACAAGAGGCTGACGATACCACTGATCGCCGACGCGGAAGCCATCTCCATCTTTTTGAACGGTCTCAGCAACGACGAGCTACGCAACAAACTGGTCTAGAAGAAGGTCACGGCCATCGAGGAATTGATGACCATCGCGAACTCCCACGCCGATGCTGACGACGCCGCCCGCAGTCGCGATGACAGACGACACCGGTCTCACTCTCCGGGACGACCTCGCGGCAATGACCGCCGCTCGGACCACTGCGACGGAGGACGGCCTTACGACCAGGAGCGTGACCGTCGTGACAATAGGGATCGACGCCCTATCCACAAGAACTACATGCACTCCATGCGTGAGTGCGACATCCTCGGATCAGCTATGCGTGGGAAGAGCGACAAAAAGCGCCCGAATGATGACGCTGAAAAGGACAAGGACTCGAAGCCCCCAGCCTAGCATTCCGGCCAGCCGCACGAACCTTGTCCATCTTTGAGGGAAGCGTGGTCATGGAGAATGAGAAACGGCATCGCCAAGTCCGCAAGGATGTCTTCTCTATCGGCGCCATCAAGGACAATCCGGCGTATGCTCTCTACCTCGACTTGTCGGAGCGCCCCATCACCTTCTCCAGGGACGACCAGTGGACAGACCACAAGTACCCCGGTCGCTTCCCTCTCGTTGTCAACCCGATCGTTGCAACATGCTGCTTCCAGAAGGTGCTTGTAGATGGAGGCAACACCCTCAACATCATCTTCGCAGACATATGTTGGTTGGCTCAGTTATGAAAGCTCTTTCATCTTCGCACCCTCAACATCATCTTTGCAGACATGCTGCTCAGTTATGAAAGCTCTTGTTGGTTGGCTCAATGTTGAGTTTCAAAATGTGGCAATGAAAGATTAAGCTTGTATCTTATGCATTGTTTAAATTAGAGATTCTTGAATGCTAAGTATTTTTCTTTCTCTCTCTTATGAAAATATCAATGCTCCTATATGCATATGGAATTGACCATTCCTTATACTGAACACATGCATATTACTTTGGTGTATTCATATTGAATAAGCACTATACAATCATATTCCTTTGTTGTATTCATATTGGGTAAGTCCTATAGAGTACATCCTTACACTCACGGTGGTGTTGTTATGTTGTTACATGTGATGTAGCATAGGTGTATGGCTACTTCATTCCCTAGGAATCCAATTTTGGTGGATAGTTGATGCCTTCTTCATAAATGGATGAAGGGATTTCGACATGATCCTCTTGGGTTGTATCAAACTACTTATGTCATGAATGAACTAGAAGACTTCCACTATGTGCGATGACATATGTACTTAAGGACCCTTTATATAAACTTTACTAGCATTGTGGTTATAATAATGGAACTCTATGGTCGATTGTGTATGGCATAAAACCTCTATTTTTCATGCATAATAGAACAAAGAATGGTGTGTTTCAATGACTATTGGTGATTAAGTTGAATCGATCAAAGGTATGATATTTCAATTTAGCCTAACTAGGTAGTTTCTTGTAACTATGACCCATATCCACTTCAATGCTTACTCACAAATATGGGTATGACATGCTGATTTCTTAGCCCCCTTTGGAACAAAGGGATTTTGGAGTATTCCAATTCTGCACAAAAAATTATGTATGGGCCTTTGAAATTAACGAATTGATCCAATGAAATTCCTTTGAATTCATATAGGATGCACATTCCCATAGGAGTTTTAAAGAAAAATTACTAACATGAGGTCGGACCCTAGAGAAACATTCCTTTGTGTCCATCTTTCCTTTTGAATTTTTCTATTTTCCTCAGTAACTTTCATGCAATTTGAATTCGTATAGTACTGTAAAATCCATATAGCTCTTATATCGTTTTTCCTATTCCTATATTTTGAAAATCTTGTGTTCCAAAGAGACCTATAGGCATTCTTTGGAATAGAGGAAAGACATAGAATTTTGAAAAATTTAGTTCCTATAGAAAATTTCCATCAAGGACCTATACATAGAACAAAGAAATGTTATGTAATAACACAAGATAACAACCTGTTTGGAACGCAGGATTTTTACAAAAATTGCGTAGGAATTTCATAAGAATTAGTTTATTTTCACAGGAAAAACATAGGAACATGGAAAAATTCACTCGTTCCAAATAGGCCCTAAGACTTTTGCCTCCTAGAGTTTTCCTGTGTCGCTTCTAAAAGTCTTATCTTGAAACTTTCATTTTCTCTAGAATCATATAAAATTTGAAGTGTCTAGGCGTTCCAATCCCACATTTTTCTCTATTCATGTATTCCAAAAGGTGGGCTCAAGATCATTTTTTGTATTTTTTATGCTATCGGATTCACCTCAATCCATATGTGTTGGAGTGGTTTAGGATGAAATTTAGTTGAATTTTCACTTTAATGCACCTCAACACATGTGGATTGATGCAAATCTAACCACATTCAAACAAGGCCTTTCTGGTAACTTTTGCATGATGTTGTTTAATCAGTGGAAACTCACATTCCACATGGTCTCTAAGGTGAACCATGCATATTTTGAGGCATGTAAAATAAACAACATTTAGTTAGTACATTAAAATCACTAGCTGTGACTTTTGTGCAAGATTGCAGGTAGCACATAAAAGGCTGGTAACTGAATGGATCAAGTAAAATTTCTAGGGCGCGTTTGAATGGCACCAGCTGCCGCTACTGAGGCTGCGGCCTCGTAGAAAGTGCGGCGCTCAAATTGGCCGCCGCAAATGCAGCACCTAAGACTATCTCTAACAATGGAGACCTAAACAAGAGACTCATTCCAGGATTTTGGCTCTCTACAGGAAAAAAGCTGCTCACCCAATACTACCTGCCTCCAACAGCGAACCCAACAAAGCAGCCCCGAGTGCATCCAGCGAGCATGCAGGCAGGCATGGCGGCGGTCGCGGGCGTCAGCAAGCAACCGTGCGGGAGGCGAACAAGCAGCCGCGCGGGAGGCGAGCAGCACCTACGCAGGAAGGCACTTGTGGGGGCACAGGTACCCACACCGGCAGGCAGCCGCGCGGCTGCCCGCGCGGGCAGCCGCAGGCCACAACTCGATGCGGTCTCGTTGGAATCTGCGCAGACCACGCCTCGACGCGTCCTCGCCGGGATCCGCTGCAGGGCCTCGCCGGCGGCCGCGGACAGCGAGCAACACCTGCAGCAGGTAGCCGCGGCGAGCAAGCAGCAGCGCGGGCTTCCGTTTGCGTCGTCGTCGAGAGAGACTTAGATTTGCGTTCTCCATCGCACCCCACCCAAAATGGGTTCGTCCTTTGGGTCATCTGTTGGAGGTTAAATTTTTGAAATAAAGTGAGGTGGAGTATGCATATTTGGGTCTGGTACCGGGATGGGTTAGCTGTTGGAGTCAGTCTAAACACACTGCTAGTACTTTAGTATAATGTTTTTCTAACTAAAAAAGGATATAAGACATATTTTGTTGTATATACTAGTAGTAACCATGACCTGGATCCAAAGTCCAGATACAAATACACTGTCATAGCTTTCACACACACTCTCACCTATTTCCAGCTCTATTCCAGTTTGCCAGAAAGGAGAGAGAGAGAGGGGTCCAAATTCACATTAATAAAAGAAATTCTAGTACTGGTACCACCAGATGAGATGAGCCGGGGGCAGGGGTGATTAGTTCCAACGCATTTTCCGTGCGGGCCGGCCGGCCTGACCCACTGACCTGCCGCACCGTCGTCCCGGCTAGGCGCTGGCCCTTGCGGCGCGCGTTACAAGTAGCGGCAGTGGAGTTACATTACAGCCAGCCAAAAGTTACCTACAGCCCACTCCCAACGGGCGCAAGTAGCGGCAGTGGAGTTACATTACAGCCAGCCAAAAGTTACCTACACCACTCGCTCACTCACTCACTCGCGAGAGGCGTGACTGACTGAAACTGAACTCTAGTGCGTTGAGAGCGGAGCAGAGGAGGGCGAACCATGGGCGAGGTAATGCCTGCGGCTTCTTGGCAGCGATGCTCGGACTCTGGGAGAGGTGCGGGAAGATCTTGATGTGCTTCGTTTTGTATGTGCGCTGATGCAGGAGGAGAAGGCGAAGGAGGCGGCGGCCCCGGCCGACAAGGCCAAGGAGGCGGAGGAGAAGAAGAACGAGGGGGGAGGAGGGGAGGAGAAGGAGGAGGAGGCCCCGCCTCTTCCACCGCCGCCGCCGGAGGAGGTGGTCATGCGAGTCTTCATGCACTGCGAGGGCTGTGCGCGCAAGGTCAAGAAGATTCTCAACGGATTTGATGGTAATAGATTTACCTGTTCTCTTTCTGTTGTATACTCAGTGCCGTTGTATTCCTGGTATACTCTTTCGGTTTTTTCTCTCTCCGTTTTCCTAACAGGACGTCGCATATTGGCACTGTTTGCTCTGATCTTCTTCCACGGTTACAAAAGTCATGTTGAAATCTGCGCCATTTTTTTTTGTTTGGTTTATTTCCCCAGTTTTTTCTTTTTCTTTTTGAAAATCTGGTTCGGTTTTCTGAATTATGGAGTGATTTCCTCCGGTACTTTTGAAAAAGGGAAACCTTTTGTAGTTTTTCTGGTCATTTGAAATGTAACCAAGTATTTGTGTACTGCATCGCTTTAAGGGAACGTTAAGGCGCCTCTTTCGTTTGGTGCGGGTTTGAAAATTTTCTCTCTTTTTTTAAAAAACTACTGCTCGTTTTCTCTTTGTACTTGCACATCATCATAATACATACAGTACCTGGCAAAGCGGCGCCACTTCTCTTCCCATGATTTATATGATATTGCCTTTGGAGTTCAATCAAACAGAGGGCAATTTATAACTGAAACCATGTGGGTGTGTTAGTTACATTTGAAAACGTTAGGTGGGCAAATGCTTTCTTGGAGACTCCTAGTCGCACGTGTGTCCTGTGTTAGTGGTGAAACATTTTAGATCCCAGCAGCCTTAACGCCCAATCAGATATCTCATAATGCAAACCACTGCAGTTTAGTATAGGCCTCTCTTGGCAGCATATATGTTCAAAGGAAGTTCAGGTTGCCTTAAGAAAGATGTAACCCCTGTCTGTCATCAGATGATGATGACGGATTATGGTAAATATTCTGGGTCTGCCATAAGTTTAACTAATTGTTGTATTCTCAACTCGGAAACTGAAGTTCATGAGTTTATCTGAAATTTGTATGCTGTCTCTTTGTGCAATTGTTCCAACCTTTCTCTTTCTTTTCCTGCAAATGTCGTGTCCTTCAATTGAGTTTCTGATCTGAATACTGGTCTTGTGATGTGCAGGTGTTGAGGATGTTATTGCAGATACGAAGGCACACAAGGTGGTCGTCAAGGGGAAAAAGGCAGCTGCTGAACCAATGAAGGTGGTGGAACGCGTGCAGAAGAAGACAGGCCGCAAGGTAGAGCTTCTCTCGCCAATGCCACCGCCGAAAGAAAAGAAGGAAGAGGAGAAAAAGGAAGAACATGAGCCACCAAAACCCGAGAAGAAAGATGAGGTGAATTATCCTTACCTAGATTCTTGAACACACTGCATTGCCATTTTTACTTCTAATTATGTACTGTTACTGTTTCTATGATTTGGGACTGAGACATTGATGTTTTGTTTTGTACTAAAGCCCACAGTGCTCGCCGTGGTGCTCAAGGTTCATATGCATTGTGAGGCCTGCGCGCAAGTGATCAAGAAGAGAATCCTCAAGATGAAAGGTACAAATTTGTTGCCACATCTCCCTTGTATGATCCATCATAACGTGGCTTTCCATTAGTTCACTAAAGTCTTCTTGTGATGGATGATGTTTTATATTTTAGCAAGATAGTACATCAAACTTGAATGATTACAGAAGTCATGATTCATAGTCTGTGTGAAACTTGATAACTGTTACAGTGTTGCAATTTGTGCTTGATACGAGATATACTCGGTCTTCTCTCCTTGTATTCGACTGAGAGGTACACTGAACATGTAGTTAACATGCCACAAAAACTACAAACAGATTTACATTAAGTTCACTAGATTAACTTTTTTGACAAAATTATATCATTAAATAAGAACTGTGCAAATTATGCTGTATATCGTCAATTAGCTATTATTTCAGTTTAGGGAATGTCAAGTCAGAGGCAGACATCTCAAGTATTCATCAATTAATTTGTAATGTGGTCTTGTAGGAGTGCAATCTGTAGAGGCAGACCTGAAGGCTTCTCAAGTCACTGTGAAGGGTGTGTTCGAGGAGGCCAAGCTGGCTGATTATGTGTATAGGCGCACTGGCAAGCATGCTGCTATTGTCAAGTCTGAGCCGGTTGCAGCTGAGAATGTTGATGATGGAAATGCCAAGGACGACAAGAAGGCAGCCGAAGGTGGGGAGGAGAAGAAGGATGATGGCAAGGAGGAAAAGAAAGACAGTGGAGATGAGAAAGAAGTGGATAAGCAGAAGGATGATGGCAATGCTGGTGATGAAGAGAAAGATAAAGACCCTGGCGCCATTGCTAACATGTATATGCACTACCCAAGGTTCAATCATCCGAGCGGATATGGTTATGCCTACCAGTACCCGCCTCAGCTCTTCAGTGACGAGAACCCAAATGCCTGTTCTCTGATGTGAGAAAGCCAGAACCAAGTGATCTTAAGCGCGGAAATAAGAGGGAATTGAGTTATCCCCTGATTTTGGAGGGCTCAGGAAGTCTAGAACTTTTCTTTTCTAAGGTTGAACTTCTATCTGGTACAAAGTGAACTCTGGGTTGGTTTGTGGACATCATATTGTCTAAGGTACTGATTAGTAGGATTTTGTGTTGTACCTTTCACCTTTGGCTTTAATTTTGTACAAAGATGTATTACATATGCTAGTTTTGAAATAGCTTGCTGCTACTCGTACGGAATAGATGACCTAACTTTCTCGGTTAACATTGGCGCGCTGTCGTAAAAAGCCATATTCTTGGTGTTCTTTTCTATCTATATATTGTTGGAGGAACATAAAGCTAGTTCATCTTCTTGTTTTGTTTGTCTAGCCTAGTTCCGTGGCATTTTTTCAGCAGGAGGCCACTTGTCAGCATTCATTCCCCAGTTGGCAATGACACTTCTCATGTTTGTGACTTGTGAAACTGTGAAAATTAAGCGCCTATTTGTCAGTGCTCCCTAACTTTCTCGTGAAGTGATTCTGAGGCTGAAAATGATTCTCTTTGATTATTTAGCATAAACTCTTAAAATCACTATGAAAAATCCCTTTATAGAATCAGGAATTACTTTTTTCTGCTCTTAGCCTTCTATTTCATTTCAGAGAAGTACTTTATGGAATCGGCATAGAATCACTTCACTCTGAAAAAAACTATTTGGGAGCTGGAGAATGATTCTTTTTGAGAATCCGCTCTATGGAGTGCTCCCAAACCCACCAGAGTCATCCCCGTTATTGCAAAGTCTAGCTGCAATTTTGATGTCTCTTGTTATCTGTTTTATTTTTTAGAAAAAAAAGAAATCTCATGTTTTTGTCTGATGAAGTAGCATGAATATAGGAGGGCAGGCCCACTGGTGGTCTGTGTGGTCAGGGTTCAAAGGCAGAAGAAAAGTGCTTCTCATGTGCATGGGTCCATCCACCCATCCATTCAGCTCTAGGGCACCATCATGGCTAAAAACGCAGACCACATAGCACCGGTCGATCCCTTTCATCTTTGTTCGTTTTTAGGTTCTATGTTAGCATCTGCTCAAACAAGTGATGGTCAGTCAGATTCAGTCAGCAGCCATGTGTGGCGTGGGTGCTGTAAACGGCTTCCCTCTGAATCCCAGTCGAAAAGCATACAGTAGCCTTGCTGTGAACATCCAGCACTGCAGCTCTCAGCTCTGTGGCCATGTTTTTGCCTGGACGGTGGAAGATGCAAGGATGCAGTGACTTGAGTCTTCAGCCATGCCATGGCATGCCATCTGGTGTATGTGGTAGCATCAAAGTCTCGTGATCCCGCACGCTACTGCTCCGCACTCAATGCACCGATAGTGTGGCGTGTCCACCCTACCCCATCCGGCCAGAATTTCATGGGCAGGTTGAAGTACTTCACTGTTATCAGAGCATCTCGGGCAGCTCCCTAATACCATCCACATTCCCGTAAACCTATCATATTGGGTGTCCCCAACTGGTTGTACAAAACGCTAACTGAGTTGGAGGTTAGAATCAGTTAAAGAAGAAAAAAAAACTTAGATATCATAACACAACAGCAAATATGTCAGCGACTAAGAAAATTTAAAGAGACTTACAAGCTAACCTTTCGTGGACGACTGGACGTGCTAGCGAGGAAATTTTCTTGTTCTCTTTCCTTTTGATCGGACGAGTGACCTAACGTTTGGACGGTTGTTGGACATCCTTAGTAGGGACATTCTTAGTTGTGGATCTCTTTTCATGTTTTCTTATCAGCTATATTTCTAGAGGATATAAGGACAGAAAACGTGGAACAACACTGATATGATAATTTTAGACAATTTTTACAGAAATATTGATGTTCTTGATTCTTGAAACGAGAAACATGGTCATGTTCCACGATTCCAGATGCTACTACTGCTATGGGGATATAGATGTTTCCGAAATAAGAAATACACTACTAGACAAGTGTGGTGTTCCAAGCTAGCGTTTGGACGGTTGTTGTGGACATCCTTAGTAGGGACATCCTTAGTTGTGGATCTCTTTTCACGTTTTCTTATCAGCTATATTTCTAAAGGATATAGGGACAGAAAACGTGAAACAACACTGATATGATAATTTTAGACAATTTTTACAGAAATATTGATGTTCTTGATTCTTGAAACAAGAAATATGGTCATGTTCCATGATTTCAGATGCTACTACTACTACGGGAATATAGATGTTTCCGAAATAAACACTACTAGACGAGTGTGGTGTTCCAAGCTAGCGTTTGGACGGCTGTTGTGGACATCCTTAGTAGGGACATCCTTAGTTATGGATCTCTTTTCACGTTTTCTTATCAGCTATATTTCTAGAGGATATAGGGATAGAAAAAGTGGAACAACATTGATATAATAATTTTAGACAATTTTTACAGGAATATTGATGTTCTTGATTCTTTAAACGAGAAACATGGTCATGTTCCACGATTTCAGATGCTACTACTGCTACGGGAATATAGATGTTTCCGAAATAAGAAATACACTACTAGAGAACAAGGCTTTAGTCGATGTTTAAATGTGCAATAGTTTCAACAAATTTTTGTGTGTGGGAATAAAGAAGAATTAGTCCCGGTTCTATAGATTGACCGGGACTAAAATCCTCTGTGCAAAGGCTACGGTACCTTTAGTCTTGGTTGGGAACACCAACCAGGACTAAAAAGTCTCCTTTAGTCCGGGTACCAGGACCTTTAGTCCCGGTTGGTAATACGAACCGGGACTAAAGGTCCTTTGATGTGTTGGTTCAAAAGAAAAACATCCGATTCTTTGTCAAATGTTTTGTGTAGGTGGGGTGATAAGCTATGCGTGAGGCTATGCATGAGGTCTTGATTCGAATCTCACGGAGCGCAGTTGTGGGGGCATTAATATATTTTTTTAGCCAGATGACCTTTAGTCCCGGTTGGGAGGGGCTGAGACTAAAGGAGAGACCCTTTAGTCCCGGATTTTTAGTCCCAGTTTTCCAACCAGGACTAAAGACTCTTCCCAACCAGGATTAAAGGTTATTCCTGTACTAGTGATATGGTCATGTTCCACGTTTTGGCTCCTATAGGTGTTAAGCCAAACATGATGTGAGTATGTTATATTATATTAGTTCTATTAAGTTCATTAATTTTATCTATTTTAATCTTCCTATTGCGAACACATGGTTGAGATATGATCATAATGTTCAGTTTTGTGATGAGTGATTGCTCAACATATGAGTACTTCAGCTTGAGTGTGTTTCACTAATGCACTGCATAAGTATAAGTGTGTCTGTCTATCAGCTTGTGGTGTGCAGGAGCTGAGCCCGAAGACGGTAGTCAATGGCAAGGTGAAGGTTGAGTAGAGGCTTGTCATGTCGATGGACTGAGAGCGGTGAAGGACGAAAGCAAGGCTAGGACCGACAAACCGTAGGGCCGGAGGAAGTGGCTAGCACTTGGCATCCTCGAGTGCGAGAAGACATGGAGGTAGACTGTATTGACCAAGTCAAGACGATGGACGTGCAAGTAGAGCGTGGGGGATGCGTATGGAGTACGATACTCGGCTCAAGACTTGGCGACCGACCGGGCGAGGACGCAATGGCACGTGTCGAGCAGTTTCCGAGTTTGGGCCTCAAAACTCGGGGTTCGGTAGTTGAGCCAAAAGCTACCAGTGGGCGGTTTCTGAGTTTGGGCCTCAAAACCCGGGCGGAGCTTCCGAGGAAGCGGGGGCGGCACGTGGCAGAATCCTGGAGGTTGCATTGAGGCGATGGCAATTCCAGGCAGAAAGCGGGGCCATCTGATCAAGGTGAGGAAAATAACTGTCAAGTTGGATTGCAATGCTTTAGGGCTAGGTGATTCGCTCATGTATCAAGGGGGTGTTTTGGAAATGTCCAAATGCACCGTTAAATAAGGATGATGGGGCACTTAGCATCCTCACCTCTTCCATTCCCTCATTTTCTCTCTCCCAATCTCTAGCTCTCTCCCTCCTTGGGTACCTAAAAAGCATTGATTTGTGTTGTAGGTCAATTATAAAGTCAGATGAAGGCATTGGGTGCTTCATAGTGGGTGCACTCAACACATGACCACAAATTCTAGAATGTTCAATTCAATCAACCCTAATAAGAATGCTGGAATTGATAGTATCACTTTTGGTGACAATGGCAAAGGCAAGGCCAAAGGCTTGGTAAGATTGCAATATGCAATGACTTGAGTATATCAAATGTTTTGCTAGTTGAGAGCTTGAACTTCATTTTTCTATCCGTAGCTCAATTATGTGATCTTGGATTTAAGTGCGTGTTTGGAATATATGATGTTGAGATCATTAGTGTAGATGGTTAAAACTTGGCTTTAGATATGAGAACCTCTATCTAGTTGATTTCAATGCTAGTGAGTCACAATTGTCAACTTGCTTACTCACCAAATCTAGCATAGGTTGGCTATGGCATAGAAGGTTTGGTCATGTTGGAATGAAATAATTGAATAGATTGATTAAGCATGACTTAGTGAAAGTCTTGAAAGATGTTGTTTTTGAAAATGACAAACTTTGTAGCTCTTGTGAAGCTGGCAAACAAGTAGGCAACACTCATCCTAAGAAGAGCATGATAAGCACTAGTAGAACATTTGAGTTGTTGCACATGGATTTATTTGGACCAACAACATACACTAGCATTGGTGGCAACAAGTATGGATTTGTGATAGTTGATGATCTTACAAGATATACATGGGTATTCTTTCTTAGTGACAAAAGTGATACATTTGATACATTTAAATCTTTTGTCAAGAGATTTCAAAATGAGTTTGAGACCACCATCAAAAGAGTTAGAAGTGACAATGGTAGTGAGTTCAAGAACACAAGAGTTGATGAGCTATGTGATGAATATTGAATCAAACATTAATTCTCGGCTAAGTACACCCCACAATCAAATGGCCTTGTTGAGAGGAAAAATAAAACATTGATTGATATGGCAAGGTCTATGATTAGTGAATATGATGTGAGTCATTCCTTTTGGGCCGAAGCTATCAACATGGCTTGCTACTCTAGCAACCGATTCTATTGTCACCCAATGATGGAAAAGACACCATGAGCTATTGAATGTCAGAAAACAAAATATTGCATACTTTAGAGTGTTTGGTTGCAAATGTTATATCTTGAAGAAAGGCACAAGACTTTGCAAGTTTGACAAGAAATGTGTTGAAGGGTTCTTACTTGGTTATTCCACTACAAGCAAAGCATATAAAGTCTAGAATTCGGCTAGTGGTACACTTGAGGAAGTCCATGATGTTGAGTTTGATGAAACCAATGGCTCTCAAGAAGATAATTAAAATCTAGATAATGTGAGAGGGTCCCAATTGGTGAATGCTATGAAAAGTATGGACATTGGTGATATTTCGCCAAGGGAAGTGATTGAGATAGAAGATAACAAAGATCAAGTGCTCAATTCTCCAAATATATAAGCTAGTGGTTCTCTAAGGCAAGATCAACACGTGGCTAGTTCATCTCAACCAAATGGTCAAGCAAGTACAAGCAATCAAGCTCCTATCCTCCAACCAACCAATATTGCAAGAGATCATCCGGTTGATCAAATTATTGGTGATATTACTAGTGGTGTGCAAACTAGATCAAGATTGGCTTCATTTTGTGAACACTATTCTTTTGTATAATCCATTGATCCAACCAAGGTAGAAGAGGCTCTCCAAGACAATGATTTGGTAAATGCAATGCATGAAGAGCTCAATAACTTCACAAGAAAAGATACAAGAGCAAAGTCTTACAAAAGAGAAAAGATACACAAGCATAGTATAATATGTGTGCTTGCGGAATAATCTGTGCGCTGGCGGAATACTCCTGGATTGAAATAAGCAAAGTCCTACAAAAGAGAAAAGATACAAGAGCTTATACCATATTCTCTAGGAAGACAACTCCAAAAATCCTGAGCAAAGCTCAACTCAACTCTAACTCCCACACTAGAGAACACCACTAGACTAATCTCCACTTGAGAACTAGAATGGCTTGTATGGATTACATCATATCTAGAGAGGGGGGGTATGAGCCTCTATTTATAGTGGGAGGTGGAATAGGGGCTACTTCATTGCCACGTCATTGATCCAGGAGGCTTCAATTCTGGTCACTTGGATCCATCGCCTCCAAACTGACTTAGAATGGAGGGTTAGGATTTCCATCATGTGTTAAATGCATGGGGGAGTCACCAGGCGTAGCAGGGGTCTTAGGGGGTGTCAGCCGACCCCCCTATGGTAGGTGGACCCTGCCCTGAGCTTCTAGAAGGTGTCCCCACTAGTCAGGGACCAAATGTGTGGGGGAGGGTGTTGCCCCCTTTAGAGTATCGGCTGACCCCCCTAGGGGTCCTGGCCTCACCTCTGCCTTCTAGACTCTGGTCCCACTCGTCATGGAGCTTTGTTGAACTTCCTGAAGTGTTTGTCACGCTGATTCTCTTGATGTGGGCCCATGGATCCCTGTGCATTTGATCTAAAACGTTGAATGAAAGCACAGGTTACATCCAAGGGTTGGAATGGCTTTGTCATGGATCCTGCTGGCTTGGCTAGCCAGAAGGGTACAAATGAGTATCGACCGATCTTGATTTGACTCCTTTGGAGCTAGGATTTCTTGTGGGAGCTCCTGGACATGTCAGGATTCTAATGGTATGTGCATTCTGGAGTTTGGCTCAAATCACACATAGGAGTGTGCAAAAGGAGCTTCCAGCATTGCTGATTTGGCCTGAAATGTTATTCCTTGCAAAACAAAGCCTTACAAGTACATGTGGAACTTATTAGTGGTAAAATGTTCATGTAATGTTATTCTACCCTTGACCCCGAGGCTGTTGACAGTATTTTAGATATGTATAGGTATGTCATTCTTAGCGTCAACAAGATCCCCTAAGCTTAACCTTTGCTTGTCCCGAGCAAACAATCAAACTTAGCCTCGGTGGATCAGGAGTTGCTACTATGCTTCATATTTCAAGAGTACTAAGTCTACAATAATATACTTCTCTTTTGAATGGAAAAATTAGCAATGAAAACTCATCCATATTACCTTAGTCTTCCATGGGACTTATAGCTTTATCCTTTGCCTTGGGTGGTTGAGAGATAGAACAACTTGACTTGAGCACTAGTTTTCTTATTCTTCACAAGTTTCATATCAAAGGTTTTGTAATATTTTGTAAAAGAAAACTTATTGTTCCTCAAATGGTACTCTCGAGTCGCTCATATGGTATATGATTCCTCACCAAGGCACATATTTAAGTTTGCCTTCTTTTCATCCTATTCTATAGGCTTTTGTGGAGCTATAAGTAGGGATAAAAGATGTAGCAAACTTACCTTGCATATATTGTAAAGTCAAATTTCAGATCCAAGGAGAGAAGTGTCATACTCTTACATCAAGATGTGCAAGTGTGTGAAACATGGAAAATGATCAATACTCCTCTATTTGATATGATCTCTCTTTCTAACTTATTATTTTGAGACATAGCTATCATTCTTTTTCTTTTTCTATGAGCTTTGATATGCTCATTATTTTTCTCTAAAACTTGGGACCTTCATGTGTCCCTATATATTTTTTTTCTTTTTCATAATTTTGCATAGTCTATGTCTCCTTTACTAGCAACATACTAGAGAGAGATTATTTTAGAACATGGAGCATGAATTTTGTGGAAAATGAAAGGCATGTTTTTGCGTACTTCCAGTGTAGAAGCAGCATTTATATATGTGGTGTGTACGTGATCTTGATCTTGGGAGCATGATAAGTCTCTCAACAAGGGTCACAAAACTTGACCAAACTCAACACAAAGCAAGCAGCTTATGTAGAAAGCTTATATCATGAAAGAGCATATATGGTTTTGGTAGGAATTTTCACCATTAAGGAACAAAAAGTTTTTTTATTATTTTAAGAAATAAAACTTCGATAGTCATTCTCGTTTGGAACAATATTATAGTGTCTCTTGTCTTGTTATATCATGTCTCACAACAACTTAGACTTAGTTACAGCATTTGCAACCCACAAAGTTTTAGGTTCATGATGGTTTCAATTAATCCTAGTAATCCATACTTAGAGAAATACCAAGTTGTAGACTAAGTACTAGAGAAACATTTAACAGAGCAACTATTCGTCATTTCCATAAGGGAGATAAACATTCCCGCACTAGTAGTGAGGAGATTGGAGGCATTGGAGGCATTCCCTGTTGTGCAATAAACATAGCCCATTGCTAGGCATTGTGATCTCTAATTGCTTGGACCCGCTGCTGATTTGGACCGCGTTCTGGTGGAGAGCTTCATGCTCCACCCGCAACTCACCCACTTGAGTAGTGAGGAGATTCATGTCATGACGGTAGTCACGGTAATCTCTTTCTTGTGATGAAGCAAAAGAGAACCATGCACTTTGAGCGTGTGATGATGATTGCTGGGGTCCTCTACTGGAGCTAGAGATTTGCATTGCACTAGTGGATTCATCCCACTCTTCATTACTTGCTCCTTGGGATGTGCCTTCTTGTTGTGCAGCATGTGCCATGCTGCGTGTCACACGTTGTCCTACAAAACTCCTACGTCCTTCTACTTTGTCTAGGTTCAGGGTTAGTCGTTTGCAACTATACAACTTAAGCCTCTCACAGGGGAGTGAGATCTTAGTTGTAAGGTCACGAAACATATACATGATAGAATCATTTGGTCTGTTTGCCAGAATATGGCCTTGCACAAAGTAAGCCATGTTTAAAACAGTTCTAGGTGTGTCTAGGAAATATGGATAATCATCAAGTTGAGCCAAGTTGTTGCCAATTTTTGTGATCATGGATGTAAAATCAAAAGGTCCCCTTCTTTTATGGGCTGAACACCAGTGATCTACCATAGCTTTTACAGGTGAAATCTGAATCTTATGTACCATGGCAAAAAGTATTCTTAGCTCATTATCCGTCATGATTCTCACATCATCTCTAGGGAACAGAGTTATTCCTATCCAACGATGCAAGAAACGTAGTGTAGGATTATGGATTTCATTTGTTCGTGGGTATCTAGCACTATCTTTACTAGAGATTTGTTTCCAAAATTCAGCTCTATTATACCCACGAGTAGCATGTTCAAGATTAATACCACATCTTTCTTTACAACCAATTACAAGGCTAAATTATTTCCAAGTAAAAGTGTATGAGTGATTAAGCAATTGGAAAGTAAGCCTATGTGCATTTGTTTTGATCGTGCTTAGGAATTCTAGAGTTAACAGTTTACTCCCTGGGTCTCTAGATACATTCCAAAATTCACTAGTCCATCCTATAGCATTAAATACTTCATCAAATTCTGCATCTAAACCCATTTTTGCTAGGAGAGTAGGATCAATTACCTTGGTGTGCTCGAAGTCGCGTACCTTTAATTCGTTGAACGTGAGTGGCTCTTGGGGTGTGAACCGAAGACCGGTTTCAGGATCAATCACTCGTGATGACTGATCTTCCGAATCAATGGCCGGCTCGTAGTGCCTGGCAATAGGATGTTCTTGCTCGTACTTACCATGGCTAGCACTGCTAGCCATGATTTCGGTGGCACTAGAGTAGTGCACTAACTCCATCGAAATGATCTCTGTGTCTTGTGATGAATTTCCTCCCTGGGAGCGTTTGGAGGAGCTCCTGCTGACCGCATTGCGTGCCTTCTTAAATGCACTCTTGAGTGACTTCTTCACCCCTGAAGCAAGAAAACAAACACCACTGCAACAAGGGTTAAGGGTTAATAATCGTATACTACCCTTGATTAGCGGTGAAGCTCCTCAGAGAGGGATAGCAAAGATTTTTGGCTCGTGAGTTTTCTGGTTGAGCGAGTATGTTGCAAGTGCTCTCTGCTTGTGTTCATATAGCCAGAAGGGAGAGGAGTGCTGAATGCTCCTGGACCATATCGGTCGACCCCATATGCTCTTTGATTACACTAATTTTTGGTGACCCCATATGTTGACGCTAAGAATGACATACTTTTATATATCCAAAATACCGTCAACAGCCTCGGGATCAAGGGTAGAATAACATTACATGAACATGTTCCACATGTACTTGGAAGGCTTTGTTTTGTAGGGAATAACATTTTAGGCCAAATCAGCAATACTGGAAGCTCCTTTTGCACATCTCTTGATATGTGATTTGAGCCAAACTCCAGAATGCACATACCATTAGACTTCAGACATGTCCAGGAGCTCCCACAAAAAATCCTGGCTCCAAAGGAGTCAAATCAAGATCACCTGATACTCATTTGGACCCTTCTGGCTAGCCAAGCCAGTAGGATCCATATCAAAGCCATTCCAACCCTTGGGATGCAACCTGTGATTTCATTCAATGCTTCAGACCAAGTGCACAAGGATCCATGGGCCCACATCAAGAGAATCAGTGTGGCAAACACTTCAGCAAGATCAACCAAGCTCCATGACGAGTGGGACTAGAGTCTAGAAGGAATAGGTGGGGTCAGGACCCCTAGGGGGTCGGCCGACACCCTAAAGGGGGCAATAGCCCCCCCCCTACTTGGTCCCTGACCAGTGAGGACACCTTCTAGAAGCTTGGGGCAGGGCCCACCTACCATAGGGGGGTTGGCCAATACCCCAAAGGTCCCCTGCTGCGCCTGGTGACTCCTCCACGCATTTAACACATGATGGAAATCCTAACCCTCCATTCGAAGTCGGTTTGGAGGCGGTGGATCCAAGGGACCAGAAGTGAAGCCTCTTGGATCGATCACATGGCGATGGAGTAGCCCCTACTCCACCTCCCACTATAAATAGAGGCTCACTCCCCCATCTTCACTCATGGTGGACAAGCCTACAAGCTCAAGCACTTAGAATTATCTTAGTAGTTAGTCTAGAGTGGGAGCTAGAGTAGAGTTGAGCTGTGCTCGGGATTTCTGGAGTTGTCTTCTGGAGAGTCTGGTATAGCTCTTGTATCTTTCCTTTCTTGTAATACTTTACTTTATTTAATACATTAATTTTCCTCTACTTTACTTAGTATTTACTTTGAGCATTACTATACTAGTTATAGTATTGTTGTGTGCTTTTGCTTATTACTAGCATTTACATTAATAGTCTGTGATCCTTGTGGCCTTTCCCATATGCGATCATTGCCTGTCATAGGGTGCTTTGGTTATAAATCATAATTAAAGTAGTAAGCTGTGTGTAAGCGTGTTGCTTATACATTATCTTACCCTTGGTTACCGCTTGTTGCACGGATTGTTTGTGGTAGCTAGCAAGAGAGTGACAACCTTGTCTAGTCTTTGTATTCCACCACATGTTCTTAGGCAAGTTCTTAAAAGGTAAGGTCCCCATAAAAAGAGAGCGTGGTCCGGTAGGAGTTTTGCTCTCCTACTAATCTATCCTCTCGCTTAGCATACTTGTATTGAGGAGGCAAACTATTGTGTTTAGACTAATTAATTGGCTAAGTACACTAAAGAAGAAGTGAATTACATAGGAGTCCCTATCTCTCTCGTTGTCCTCCCACCTATCTATACTTACTAGTTATTCTATGTTATCATTTACCTTGGCTTGTTCATTCATCACCCTTCCTATCACATATATCGTTTACCCCCCTATACTAGTTGGTACTAAGTTGAGATGCTTTCTAGGATCTCTCTCTAATTATCATTTCTAGCTCTGCTTTCCCTTAGGAAAATATAAATTACGATACCTTGGAATACTCCTAGGTGAAGTGCTACAATGTTATAATCTGTGCGCTTGCGAATTTATCCAATAGTCATAAGAAATACCAACAATGATGGGAAAGGTTGATACTACTCTCTTCACTAAGAAGCTTGGCAAAGATTTATTTGTACTGCAAATCTATGTTGATGATATCATCTTTAGATCAACCAATCAAGAGTTTTGGGAAGAATTTGAAAATATGATGGAAAATGAGTTAGCTTAGTTACTTCCTTGGTGATGCCACCTTTGAGCTAAAGCCTGCCTTGATCCACATGGTGCAAGCCAATCCCTTTTGCGGGAAGCCCTATGAGGATGCCAACGCCCATATCCAGCACTTCATGGAGGTGTGTGGCACTTTAACCATCAAGGGAGTGGCGTCTGACGCTATTCGCCTTCGCCTTTTCCCATTCTCGTTATTGGGGAAGGCGAAGCAATGATTCTACGCCCACAAAGAAGAAGCCACCACCTAGGAGAGGTGTGCCAATGCATTCCTCAGGAAGTTCTTCCCGACGGGCAAGACCAATGCTCTTCGCGGAAAGATTTCAAGCTTCCAATAAGAAGCTGACGAGACGATTCCCGAAGCATGGGAGCGTCTCCAAGAGTACATTCGTGTCTGTCCTCATCATGGGATAGACGATTGGCTCTTGATTCAAGGATTTTACCATGGGTTGTCCAGTATGACCCGTAGTCACCTTCATGCTGCCGCTAGAGGGGCATTCCTCCAACACATAGTAAGGAATGCCAAGGACCTCATCGAAAAGATGATGATCAACCAAGGATGGGGTGAGGAACATCTCCAGCCAAAGAGAAGAGGTATGCACACCGTCAATGAGGTGGACATACTCTCTGGCAAGATGGACCTCTTGATGAAGAAGATAGAAGAAGGTTCCAAGAAGGAACAAGAGGCCATCTACCCCATCACCGCCGCACGAGCCATTAAAGCCGATCCATGGTGTGAGGTGTGCGGGAAATGTTCACTCGGGCAACAACTGCCCGAGACATCGAAGGAGGACGTGAACTTCATCAACAACAACCACAACAACAACAACAACAACAACAACAACAACAACAACAACAACAACAACAACAACGGGTATCGACCCCAACAATGAGGTTGGAATTCACGCCCCTTCTACCATGGGAATGGAGGTAATAGCAATTATAATAATTACAATTCTTACAACAATCAGCCTTCATTGAAACATCTTGTTCTTGGTCAATCTAAAATAAATGATGGTATAAATAAAAAGATGATTGCCAATGATAAAGTTCTTGAAAATCTTGGTGAGAAAATGGATGGCTTTGCCACTGCCATGAAAAATCAGTTGAGCTTTAATAAAGTGTTAGAAACACAACTAGATCAATTAGCAACATCTATTCCATCACTAGAATAAGGTAAGATTCCTAGGAAACCAGAGGATCCAATTGAGAATGTTAATATGGTCACAACGAGGTTTGGTAAGCCTTCACTTCGCTCCAATTGGGGCTATCTTCTCGATCCTCCCTTTATCATGAAGAAGGAAGATCCAGGCCATCCAACAATCAAGTGCTCAATTGGACAACAAACCTTCCACAACGCCTTGTGCGACCTTGGATCGGGCATCAATATCATGTCCAAGGTAACTTATGATAACCTGCTAGGGGGACCTTTGTTCCCTACATGTGTTCGTTTGCAAATGGCAGATCAGACGATGTGGTTTCCCGAGGGACTTGCTAGGGACATCTTGGTGAACATCCAAGATGAGTACATCCCCACCGATTTCATCATCCTAGACATGGGAGCCAATGTGGACGTTCCTGTCATTCTGGGAAGGCCTTTCCTCAATACCACCAATGTAGTCATCTATGTGGTAAAATGTGCTTTCAATGGTTATAAAATTAACAAACAGGTCAAAGCACATCCACCAAGAAGAAGAGTTCGAGCTCCACGCCAGAAAAAATATCCGGAGGCCAAGATCAATGAACTCAAGAAAGACGAACCTGTCAATCCAAGGCAGGTTTGGAAAGCAAAGGAGGTGCACACCCCTCGGTCTCCATCTCCGGAGCCATCAAGTGCACCCGAAGAATGAACACAAAGGAGGAGTCCTGCTCCAAGGACTTAAAATCAAGGAGCCCTTGCCAAAAGATAAATCGGTAGTTATCTTTTATTTCCTTTTACAATTATTTCTTTTCTTTAATTTTCATCATGCTTAAAACTTAGAAAAATAAAGTTTAGACTTAATAAAACCTTGAGATTAGTTTAGCACGGAAACTTGACCAGGTTTAGGCCCTATGTGGGGTCGGTCGACACCCCTAGGCACCCTAATCCTGTCCTCTCTAATGGGGAACATGAGGTGGCTCTAATGGAATAAAAAGAAAAGTGAAAAGAGTCCTAGGGGGGTTGGCCGACACCCCTAGGGACCCTTTGGTCACCTTCCTTTCATCCCCATATTCTTTTGTGTAAGAATATCATGATTTGAGTAGTGTGAATTTCAAATTTCAAAATTTGTTGTAGGAGACGTCTCTTTAACTTTGTCATGCGTTAAAAAGAAAACACATCAATCACCTTTTGACTAGAGCATGACACACACTTTGTCTCCCACTACTCTTTGTTCAAAGTGGGGAATCATGAACACCTTAGCTCACTTTTGATCACATCAAGTGGCATGCTTTGCCCTTCACCAAGCACTAGGAAAAGAGGGGAGTGGAATCTCCACTTGGGAGCCACCCTAGGGTGGTCGGCCGACATGGCTAAGTGCCAAGCACCATGCTATTGTCTGCCATTCACCTCTAGTATCTTCCCCATCTTTCAAACTTCAATGGAGGAAGCAAAGGGTGGTCGGTCGACCTCCTTTAGTCACCTCCATCCCTCTTTTGCTTTGCCTAAAGCTTGCCACAAGGTTTCATGCTCATGGCACCCAAGGAGGAGCACCTAGGGGGTCGGCCGACACCCCCAAGGAGCCTCCTTGTTGTCTTCCTCTCCCCCTATAAAAGGCCATGCAAGGAGAGCTCAAATCCTCACACTCCAACCAGAATTCATTTCAAGCTCAAACCACTTCTTCTTGCCTTTGCCTTGCTTTCTCCTCACTTCTCTGAAGTGAAGTTCTTAGCTCTTTGAAGAAGTAGTGCTACTCTCTCTCAAGTCCAAAAAACATACCTTGTCTTCATCAAGCTTTTCTTAGCTCAAGCCTCTCCCCCCCCAAGGAAAACTAGGAAACTCACGCTAACGCTAATCCTTGTCCTAGTCTTGTTCTTGTGTCCTTTCCACTTTCCAGAAAATGAAGAACCCCTTGAAGTCCACAATCAAGAAAATTAAGCAAGCTCTAAGTGGGAGCTCATCTAGGTGCTCCCACCAATCCGAGGACACTTCTCAAGGAAGGAGAAGGGGTGGTTCTACCCAATACACTTGGGAGAACATCCCAAGCCAAGAACAACCGCAAGAGGAGGAAGAAACACTGATGGAGGTACCTCACCTTGGTGCACTCATGGTGCCCCCAATGAGGTCATACAATCAACAAACTGGTCTCTGGTTTGACCAACTAGAGTATCAGAAGTATCTCTCTCTTCGGGACCAATCCTTCGAACACATAAGGATTTTGGATCCAACTCTCCTCGCCAATGTAGGTATGGACATTGAATTTAACACTATCTTCTCTACCATTGGTTGGTCTGGTTTTTGGCAAGTAGATGATGAACTTGGAATTTGATTGCTCACCATGGAATTCTTGTGCTCTCTACAAGTCTCTCATGATGAAATATCTTTCCACATGTTTAACCAAAACTTTAATCTTACTTGGAGCCAACTTAATGTTGCTCTTGGTTTTGATGACACATGCTTGCTAAACTTAGACACTGCCATAAGTAGATTTAATAAGAAGGAAATTTGGATGTCCATTTCTACTTTGCATGATTGCTCCAATCCAAAACCTGAGGAAATTCATAATCCAACCCTTCGCTTTATTCACCTTTGGATGAGCTTGACTATATTTTCTGGAACCAATGCTACCATGCTAAGAACCATAAAGTTAAAATTGTTATATGACATGGTTCATAAAATTCATGTCTCTCCTGTCAAATGCTTAGTAGCTTTCTGGCAAAGTTCACTCGAAAGAAATGTGCCTATACAATTCACATCCTTAATCACTCGTCTTGCCGACTCAATGAACTTGCTAGATGGAACCTACCCGTTTGAATACATTAACTTACCTAGAGCAGTAATTTCTGAAGAATAACTTATACATGCTCAAATGCTCAAAAGAGGTCCAAGAGGTGGCCTCAAAATGATTTATCGTGGCCATACAACTAAGGTTCCTCTTCCAAATGAGAAACGTCAGTTGTATAGGACCCGCCAACTAACCCTTGATTTAGATCAAGGATGTGGGCAAAGAGGTGTTGTAGGTTCAAGTAAGAGAGCACATGAGGGGTCACAATTTGCTCATTTTGAGCAAGGTCGTCCTTCCCGAGGAATGGTCGATGAGGAGGAAGATGCAACTTCTAATGCCATGGACACTTCTAGTGGCATGCCTCCTCGACCACCACAAAGACCACGAGCATCCTTCTCGTCCTCACGAGATAGGGAGCATCATGAACGGCGTCAACAAATGGACAACCTCACCAATGCCATAGGCGAGCCTTGCGTTGAGCATGGTGTGACGGTAGACATAGTCCAGCAAAACACCAAACAACTCCAAGCATTACAAGAAGAACAAATCCAGCAATGGAGAATGTGGTGGCAACAACATCCATAACAGCCACCGTACTATTGAGCAAAGGATAAGCTTGGGGGAGGTTCCCTCCCTCACTAAGGTAAGTGTTTAATTTTAGCATTTACATTCATGCATTTTCTTGATTACCTTTGCTTTCATATATTAAATATATATATATATATATATATATATATATCTGAATATGCTAAAAAGAACAAAAAGACTTCATTCTACTCCCATATGTTTCATAAATGTTTATCTCCCCTATGGAAATTATGAATAGTTTCCCTGCTAAATGTTTCTCTAGTACTTAGTTTACAGCTTGGTATTTCTCTAAGCATGGATTACTTGGCTTAATTGAAACCATCATGAACCTAAAACTTTTGTGGGTTGCAAATGCTGTAACTAAGTCTAAGTTGTTGTGAGACATGATATAACAAGACAAGAGCTGCTATAATAATGTTCTAAACAAGAATGACTATCGGAGTTTTATTTCTTAAAATGATGAAAACACTTTTTGTTCGTCAATGATGAAAATTCCTACCAAAGCCATATATGTTCTTTCATGATATAAGCTTTCTACATAAGCTGTTTGCTTTGTGTTGAGTTTGGTCAAGTTTTGTGACCCTTGTTGAAAGACTTATCATGCTCCCAAGATCAAGATCACGTACACACCACATATATATGCTGCTTCTACACTAGAAGTAAGAAAAAACATGCCTTTCATTTTCCACAAAGTTCATGCTCCATGTTCTAAAAGAATATCTCTCTCTAGTATGTTGCTAGTAAATGAGACATAGACTATGCAAAATTATGAAAAAGAAAAAAAATATAGGGACACATGAAGGTCCCAAGTCTTAAAAAAATGATGATGAGCATATGAAAGCTCATAGAAAATGAAAAAATAAAGATAGCTATGTCTCCAAAATAATAAGTTAGAAAGAGAGATCATATCAAATAGAGGAGTATTGATCATTTGTCATGTTTCACACACTTGCACATCTTGATCTAAGAGTATGACACTTCTCTCCTTGGATCCGAAATTTGACTTTACAATATATGCAAGGTAAGTTTGGTACATCTTTTATCCCTACCTATAACTCCACAAAACCCTTTAGAGTAGGATGAAAAGAAGGCAAACTTTAATATGTGCCTTGGTGAGGAATCATGCACCATATGAGTGACTTGAGAGTACCATTTGAGGAACACTAAGTTTTCTTTTTCAAAACATTACAAAACCTCTGATATGAAACTTGTGAAGAATAAGAACATTAGTGCTCAAGTCAAGTTATTCTATCTTCAACCACCCAAGACAAAGGATAAAGCCATAAGACCCATGGAGGACTAAGGTAATATGGGTGAGTTTTCATTGCTAATTTTTCCATTCAAAAGAGAAGTATATTGTTGTAGATTTAGTACTCTTGAAATATGAAGCATAGTAGCAACTTATGATCCACCGAGGCTAAGTTTGATTGTTTGCTCGGGACGAGCAAAGGTTAAGATTGGGCGATCTTGTTGACGCTATGAATGACATACTTTTACATATCCAAAATATCGTCAACAGCCTCAGGATCAAGGGTAGAATAACATTACATGAACATGTTTACCACTAATAAGTCCCACATGAACTTGGAAGGCTTTGTTTGCAGGGAATAACATTTCAGGCCAAATTAGCAATATTGGAAGCTCCTTTTGCACATCTCCTAATGTGTGATTTGAGCCAAACTCCAGAATGCACATACCATTAGACTCCTGACATGTCCAGGAGCTCCCACAAGAAATCTTGGCTCCAAAGGAGCCAAATCAAGATCGGCCGATACTCATTTGGACCCTTATGGCTAGCCAAGCCAGCAGGATCCATGTCAAAGCCATTCAAAACCCTTGGATGCAACCTGTGCTTTGATTCAACGCTTCAGATCAAGTGCACAAGGATCCATGGGCCCACATCAAGAGAATCAGCATGACAAACACTTCAGGAAGATCAACCAAGCTCCATGACGAGTGGGACTAGAGTCTAGAAGGCAGAGGTGGGGCCAGGACCCCTAGGGGGGTCAGCCGACACCCTAAAGGGGGCAACACCCCCCACTTGGTCCCTGACTAGTGGGGACACCTTCTAGAAGCTTGGGGCAGGGCCCACCAACCATAGGGGAGTCGGCTGATACCCCAAAGGTCCCCTGTTGTGCCTGGTGACTCCTCCATGCATTTAACACATGATGGAAATTCTAACCCTCCATTCCAACTCGATTTGGAGGTGGTGGATCCAAGGGACCAGAAGTGAAGCCTCCTGGATTGATGACATGGCGACGGAGTAGACCCTACTTTATCTCCCACTATAAATATAGGCTCACTCACCCTTCTTCACTCATGGTGGACAAGCCTACAAGCTCAAGCACTTAGAATTATCTTAGTAGTTAGTCTAGAGTGGGAGTTAGAGTTGAGTCAAGTTGTGCTCAGGATTTCCGGAGTCGTCTCCTAGAGAGTCTGGTATAGCTCTTGTTTCTTTCCTTTCTTGTAAGACTTTGCTTTATTTGATACATTACTTTTCCTCTACTTGACTTAGTATTTACTTTGAGCATTACTATACTAGTTATAGTATTGTTGTGTGCTTTTGCTTATTACTAGCCTTTACATTAATAGTCTATGATCCTTGTGGCCTTTCCCGTATGCGATCATTGCTTGTCATAGGGTGCTTTGGTTATAGATCATAATTAAAGTAGTAAGTTGTGTGTAAGCATGGTGCTTATACATCATCTTACCCTTGGTTACCGCTTGCTGCACGAATTGTTTGTGGTAGCTAGCAAGAGAGTGACAACCTTGTCTAGTCTTTGTATTCCACCACATGTTCTTAGGCAAGCTCTTAAAAGGTAAGGCCCCATAAAAAGAGAGCGCGGTCCGGTAGGAGTTTTGCCCTCCTACTGATCTATCCTCTCGCCTAGCATACTTGTATTGATGAGGCAAACTATTGTGTTTAGACTAATTAATTGGCTAAGTACACTAAAGAAGAAGTGAACTACATAGGAGTCCCTATCTCTCTCGTTGTCCTCCCACCTAGCTATACTTACTAGTTATTCTAAGTTATCATTTACCTTGGCTTGTTCATTCATCACCCTTCCTATCACATATATCGTTTACCCCCTATACTAGTTGATACTAAATTGAGATGCTCTCTAGGATCTCTCTCTAATTATCATTTCTAGCTCCGCTTTCCCTTGGGAAAATATAAATTACGATACCTTGGAATACTCCTAGGTGAAGTGCTACAACGGTATAATCTGTGTTCTTGTGGATTTATCCAATAGTCATAACAAATACCAACAATGACAGGAAAGGTTGATACTATTGTCTTCACTAAGAAGCTTGGCAAAGATTTATTTGTATTGCAAATCTATGTTGATGATATCATCTTTAGATCAACCAATCAAGAGTTTTGGGAAAAATTTGAAAATATGATGGAAAATGAGTTAGCTAAGTTACTTCCTTGGACTTCAAATCAAACAATTGAAAAATGGTACATTTGTGAATCAAGGCAAGTATATCAAGGATATGATGAAGAAATTTGGTTTGGAGGAAGCCAAAGCAATTAGCACACCTATGGGGGCAAATGAATATTTGGATAATGATGCTAGTGGAAATATGGTGGTCAAAAGTTGTATCGGTCTATGATTGGAATCTTACTCTATGTGACTGCTTCAAGGCCAGATGTCATATTTAGTGTATGCATGTGTGCAAGATTCCAAGCCTCACCAAGAGAAGGTCACTTGAAGGGAACAAAAAGGATATTGAGGTATTTGAAGCATACACAAGATGTTGGACTATGGTATCCCAAAGGGTCAAACATTGAGTTGATTGGTTATTTGGACTCCGACTATGTGGGATGCAAGGTTGATAGGAAGAGCACTTCAGGTACATGTCAATTGCTAGGAATCTCACTTGTATCATGGTATTCCAATAAGCAAAATGGTGTAGAACTCTCAACCATCGAAGCCAAATAATACATATCTGCCGGTAGTTGTTGTGCCCAATTGAGAGCCCTATGTGTTTGGTTTTGAGTAATTGATGAAACCTACCTAAGTACTAACCTTGGATCTCTAAGTGTGAATCATGATATAGGTTGGTACATGCCATGTGATGGAGCAAGATGGATCAAGGTGTGGATTGCATAAGCTCTAGCATGGTGGAGGAAATGGAAAAGGAATTCAAAGCAAAGGTGAAATAGGAATTCTTTTTCGGTTTGGTGATCAAGACACCATAGAGGGTGTGATCACATTTAGGATAGATAGCCATACTATCAAGGAGGGAGCTCTTGTATTTGATTATAGTTATCATGTGCCAGTAGGTTCATTGCATTGCATATAAAATCAATTGAACTAGTGAGGAGAACTAACTAATTCCAAGATAAATGTGAACTAAAAGGTAACACGCGTGCACAAGTGTTGAGATCACTTAGTGTTAGCCCTTGGAAGCTTGGGAGAAGTTGGCGAAGTGTTTGGGCAGATAAAGGCAGTCCAGACGCAAGGTCCGGACGCTAGGGTATATGCTGTCCGGACCATGGCGCATGCGTCCGGAAGCAAACCCTAGGCAGAGCTGTCGGTGAAAAGGAGTCCAGACGCTAGGTGTTGACCGGAGCTGAGCTCCGGACTCGCGTCCGGAGAAGCGTTGCTCTCTGTTGTTTCTGGAAGAAAGGATCCGGACGCAAGTGATGGTCCGGTCAGGGGCTCCGGACGCGCGCCCGGAGGTGCTGGTTGCTCTCGGGCACTCTCGGGTTCTCTGGAATTTATTTCCGAATGCTGGGAACAGCGAGTCCAGACCCTAACTACAGTGGCGACCGGAGACGCGTGGCGCGCAGAGGTGAGCGCGGGAATCAGGTCATTTGAATAGGGGCTCGACCGGACGTATACGGCATGGTCCGGACGGCGCTTCGCCCGCGTCCGGAGGCTCAAGCAGAGTCGTTGGCTCTCGGCTAGTGAAGGGTCCAGACGCGGCTGATGATCCGGACCCCCTGTGTAATGTGCGTCTGGAGTGGACGCAGAGGCAGTGTTTTGAGGGCTAAACAGCTAGTGTTTGAGTGGAGGCTATATAAGGTGGTATGGTCGGCGCTTAGGGCACTCTCTTGCACTCCTACTTCACTCATACACTTGTGCTTGCTTGAGATTGCTCCACCCACTCATCCTCTTGGCATAATTGACATATTCATGAGAGATTGAGTGAACCAAGTGCATTGCTTGATTGATTGCATTCTAGTGACACTTGGTGATAGTCGTCGTCGCGGGAGTTCTTGTTATTCTTGGAGGTTGCCACCTCCTAGACGGCTTGGAGCAACAAGGATCATTGAGCGGAGGAAGGTGCTTGTCTTCGGCTCCTATCGGTGGATTGTGAGGGGTTCTTGAACCTTCCCCGCGGGAGTTCGCAAAAGGTATCTCTAGTGGATTTCTCATAGATTGTGGATCCCTATCTTGTGTTGGTTTTGCGGCACCCGGTGACGGGTTTGGCGTGTGATGCCAATTAGCGGGTGAACCTCCAAGTAGGTGTATCGCTACAATGAGGACTAGCTTGTTGGCAAACAAGTGAACCTCGGTAAAAAATATTGTGTCTCATTGTCTCTCTACTGAGGATTCATCTTGTAATTGATTGATCATCTCTTTGGCATTCTCTTCATGGCGGTATAATCTTCCTATCACTAGCTTTGCATTACTTTCTTTACATTCTTACAAAGTAGAGCCTCTAGCTTAGCTTGTGTAGCTTTATCTAGTAACACTAGTTTTCTAGCTCTTGTGTGTGACATAGGATTTATCTTGCTAGAAACTAGATTTGTGGTAGGTGGCTTGCCGACCCTAGTAGTGCTAGTGCAAACTTGCTTACGCCGTGTTTTATTCTAACAAGTTTGCCTAAGTGTTGTTGTAGAAAATTTTAATAGGCTATTCACCCCCCTCTAGCCATATCTAGACCTTTCACCAATTACTTTGGATGAAAGCAACTTTGGATGACTTTGGAATCAAATTCAAGAAAGTTCCATCGCTATGTGACAATGGAAGTAAGGTCAAGCTAACTAACAACCTGGTTCAACACTCAAGAACAAAGCATATTGATATAAGGCATCATTTCATAAGGGACCATCAAGAAAAAGGTGATATTACAATTGAAAGTGTTGGCACCGATGATCAACTCGCTGACATATGTAAGATAAGGAATGAGTTAAACATTCTTGATTTCTCAAATATGTGTTGATGCACCCCATATATATGACATGCCTCTCCTTCGAGCAATGCAAGGTAAAATTGATTGACATGTCATGCATCCCTTACTAAGGACTTGATTAGTGCATCTAGACATCACCCCATTATATTAGGCGCATTCATGAAAAAAAAATGAATTTAATGCTTATATGGTACCACTATTGCTTCTATGTTTGATATGATCTAGTGGTAGCATATGACATGTTTATAGGCTTGCGATCATAGTGCTTGATCTAGAATATGAACTTCAGTTGTTTAACGCAACATGGGCAAGATAACCATCTTAGAATCAGTGAGCAAGCTTATCCTTAGTTTAAACCGATTTAAATGTATTGGGGAAAGTAATCTAGATTGAGTCATTGATATTTTTTCACTCTATTCATCTGCAATTTGAGCTTATCCTTTATGATAATAGATGACAAAGGGGGAGAAGTAAGTATCACAAAGATAGATATATTTGATAAATATAAGAGCAAACAAGTAGGGGGGGAAAGCCTATGAATCTAATTGTTGCATCTCCTTTAGCATTCATATGTGCTTGCTTGCATTTGAACTTAATTTATGTAAATATTCATGTTTGTGTGATGAATGCTAATAGCATGATCAATATGATGTTTGAAGTACTAGTATGCATAGAATTTCATCAATTTTAGAGTACTTCTCAAGTGGTATCTAGTCATTTGTGGTGCTAAGGATGGTATGATTGTGCACTTCGATTGGTATCACGCTTCACAGGTCCATTCTTCATACCTTAGCATCATTTGGTAGTAGTATCTCTCCCACAACTCGTATTCATGCATATGTGATCAAATGAACCAAACTCATGTATCACATATGTAGGGTGAGCTAAAACTACCAAAACCGAATTTGAAGTGATTGTCCATTATTATCATGTTTTTAAAATGCTTGGACAAGCAACTCAAATTCACATATTTATTCAAAATATATCTTGTGAAAGGTTATCATCAATTACCAAAAAGGGGAGATTGAAAGTCCAAGTTTGGTTTTGGTTAATTGATGAAACATATTGGACTAACCCTATGTCTAAGTGTGTAGATGAGCTAGGGTGATCCAACTCAAATGATGGAGCCAAGCAAGTGATCATGATGGATGTTGATCAAGTGCTTCACAAATGGAAAGAATAAAGAGAAAAACAAAATGCGCTCAAGGTAAAGGTATAAACATAGGAGCCATTTTTGGTTTAGTGATCAAGACACTATAGAGAGTGTGATCACATTTATGATTGATAGCCATACTATTAAGAAGGAAAAAACATATGTGATTGTGGTTATCAAAGTGCCACTAGGTGAGATCATACATGCAAGTGCATTAGGATCTAGTGTGCTTAATCCTACCCTTGGAATATGACTTAAAACATGCTAACACACATGCACAAGTAGTGGTATACTTTGGTGTTAGCACATGTGAACAAGGGGTGAAGAAAGAAATCGATTTGCATTGAAATAGGGGCTCCAGAATCTAAGGGGTGGGACCTCTAAACCATAGGTGATTGTCGGGAACCTAACCCTAGCTAGGGTTGCTTTACTGGAAGCTCCTGACTCTTACATATACATGCATCGGTCTATATTAAACATGGTCCAGTTGAGTTGACTTGGGCAAGGTCCTGTTGATAGAGTAGCTCTGGACTATGAGATATAGTCCGGACCCGAGCACCAGACCAGGTCTGGTCGATAGTCCAGGGTTCTAGAGCTCTCTGGATTGCTCCGGACTGGTAGAGTATATTTTGGACCCTCGGCATCGGACTAGGTCCGGAGGTTCTCCGAGACTACGCCAACGGTCGAGTTTGAAATTCGGGACACGTGTTGCGCAGCGGTTTCTTTGGGCGTGGCACCGGACCCATGCGTTATAGTCCGGTGCCGGTTATAGTCTGGTGCCCCCGAGTCTGGTCCGGAGGTGCGGTCTAGTTGCTCTACGTAGTGTATAATGGCTAGTTTCTTGTTGGGGCTCTATAAATAGTTGGTGACCGGATCTAGCTCACTCTCTTGCACACTTTGATTATTGCATAACACTTGTGAGCTATTGCAAACCTCTCCCACTCATCTCTTTGATTGATTGTCCATCCAAACTGAGATGGAGTGCATCCAAGTGCATTTTCTTGTGAGATTACATCTAGTGGGACTTGGTGTTCATTGTTGCTACGGTTTTCTTGTTATTCTTGGTGTTTGCCAACACCTAGACGGCTTGGAGCAGCGGAGGAGCCTCGGCACGAGTTGGAGATTGTTTGTGGTCAGTTTCAGAGATTGTGAGAGGGCTTGTACCCACCTCGGAGAAGAGCCAAAGGGTAACTATAGTGGATTGCTCGTGTCATTGAGCTACCTTCATTTGTGGGTCGATTCTTGTGGCATCCAAGTCGTGGGCTAGGCTTGTGATCACCTATTAGCCACCGAATCACCAAGTGAGAAGTCGACTCAACAGGGACCAGCTTGTTGGCAAACAAGTGAACCTCATGATAAAATACTTTCTCAACCTTGTCTTCTTTGGTCTATTTGGATTTCATATTGTGATTGGCTCACTCATCTATGGAAAGGCATCGGTATAATCTTCCATCTTCTCTAGTATTTACTTTGTTATTTACATATCTTGTGTAGTAGTAATTAGTTAGTTAGCTAGTATAATTTGTAGTTATCATTGCTAGCTAGCGTGAGTATCATAGTCTTATTGCTATTGCTTGTATTAATACTCATACTCTACTAGAATTGCTAAAATAAGCGGCTTGCATCCATTAATTGAGCTAGAGCAAAAAAGCTTCGCTTAATTATATTCTAACCTTTGCTCTAGAGATTTATAGAAATTTTATTAGGCTATTCACCCCCCCCCCCCTCTAGTCATCTAGGACCTTTCACTAGGTTGTCGTAGTTCAACCAACAAGCCTAGCGCCATCCTTAGTTGTTGGATCAAGTGATGAACAACAACATGAAGCTTGAAAGAGACTAGGGCAAAAAAAGGCGTAATATATGTAAAAGTTTGATTGGATGTTGGACGATCTAACTCAGTCATGACCTCCTCATTTATATAGAGTAGTCTTATCCCAGTATAAAACTAGTCCATATGTAATATCTAAGTTTTCCACGCCCAAAATATAACAAAAATTGATTTGAAAACTAATCAGTTAGGAATAGGACAATGGAAAACTGGCCTAGCTGGGTCCCAAACCGGCCTTGCCAGTTTTTCATGGGGCTAGGCAGCCACATAGCCAGCAAAACTGGATGGTTTGTTCTGCTACATGTGCATGGCAAAAATTCTTCTAAAATTCGTATTAATTTCATCCGAAGTCCAAATGAGACGATCCATATATGTTTTTCAATCAACTCGATGAGAGCAATGGAATGGTGTAGTCCAAACTTGAATTGAGAAACTTGGAAAAACTGGCTTGTTCAGTCTAAGAACTGGCTAGGCCAGTTCCAGCTCGATCAGCTTCCCAAAATATTGGCTTGGTCAGTCTGAGAACTGGCTAGCCCAGTTCTAGCTCAATCAGCTCCTTGAAACATTGCTTCCTTCGTCCAGACTCCAAATGAGATGATTCAAATATGCTTTCTGGCCATCTTGAGGATAGAAACATGATGGCAAAGTCCATTATACACTTTGAACACTTTTGGTTGTCAACATATGTCCCCGTATTTTTAGGTGAGGTTTATGCGAACCTGAAAACATAAAAGTACCAAAAGCAATGATGTCCAACTCATTGGCTATCTAGCATCTAAGGGTGACCTATATATTGGAAATATTGTTCTAAGTACAATATGAGTATATTGCCCATTGCTTGGGCATTACTTGACTTCTTTGAATAGATGATGGAATGGCGACATATTTTGTGAGTAATTCTCAACAATCAGCACACAGAAATATCCCTTTGATGACATGAATGTCTTCCATGGTAAAACCATCACTTGATCAAAATCTAAGCACTTAATCAACAAATATTTGGTGATTCCTTGATATAACTCATATTATGCAAAATAAACTTGAAAGAACTTTAAAGTCCAGAATTGATATTTAAGCCACAAAAAAAATTCTGAAAGCTCCAAAAATTTAGGGAAATTTCTCGGAGACACTTTAGAACATGAGGAATCCAAATAAAATATTTGGAGCTCATAAAAATATGTTTTGGAGCATCTAAAAATTAGAATATGCTCATAGATGAATGGGAAAAAGGTCTAGAAAAGCCAGAAAATTTTCTGGGAAGACTTTAGAGATATGTTAATGAATGGTGAACTCAAAGGAATGATTTAGATTAAGATAAAAGGGATCTGGGATGTCCAAAAGAAAGATTAAGATCGAGAGCGGGAATTTGATTATAGAAAAAGATAAAGACGAGCATAAGACTGATAAACGACTCACTAATTGTGTTTTGAAAATGTTACACACTCACATGCACCAAGACAAGCAAAACAAACACCACAATAATCAAAGCCCATCAAATTGATTTAGAAAAGTTTGTAACTTAACTTTTTCCTATACTAAATTTGCACAAACATGAACTAATCTTGGAAAAATTAATATCAACATTGAAATCATTTATTTTATTTAGTGTTTTCTAAGCACAACCCAAAATAGGAAATTTTGGGGTGTGACAACATGCTATCTCTACACCTATTAGCTCCTCATAAGCATTAGTTGTAGGAAAATAAAAATGAACACTAACAATATTTATGCCTTGGTGAGGATCCACAAATACCACATATATTGAAACACTTGAGAGTGTCATATAATGGAACCTGTGAGTTTTATTTTAGAAGTTTATAAAATCTCTAGAGCAATTGTGAAACAAGGAACTAATGACATAGTGCTTTACTTGATCATTCTATCTTTCAATTGCTTCAGACACAAGTGAAGGCTAAGAACCTCCATGGTTGAAAGTAATATGGGTAAGTTTAAAAGTCAATTTAGTTTATTTAATCTAGAGAAGAATTTCTATTTGAAAGCATGTGTACTTTTGAGGAGTGAAAGCATTGATGCAACTTCTAATCCATTTCTAACTTTGAGCTTTGCTAGGGGATAGCAAAGGTTAAGCTTGGGGGAGCTTATTGATGGTAGTTAAGACTCATCATAAACCATAAATATAGCTTGTATAAATGCATAGATATGATCACCAACATAGGTTTAGAGGTTTAAACTAACAAATTCCACAAAGTTTTAATGAATCTATATCTTTTCAGGGATTTTGTCAAAAACCAGACAACGAGGAGCTATTTGCTAATCTGTCAGAGAAAATCTCAGCCACCTGGATCAAACCCACTTAAAAGAGTCCTAATCCACCGTCAAAAGCATAATTCGCGAGACTTGACCTGATTGGTCAAGACAAGAGGATGACCGGCTAGCCAATGAATCCCACCAATTAGCCTCTCCTTTGGTGGTCGATTTCCCACCACCTTAGAGTTTGCATCTATGTCATTTCTCAAGGTCGGTTTCATTCGAGGTACAAGGCGATTTCATATCATGATTTGTAAAGTTGTGGGACTCCTAGCAGACCCCTATAAAAGGAGGCCCAGGCTCCCTCCTTGAGATCAACATACACTAGGAGGATTAGTGCTATACTGTCCAATGTAGTAGATTAGTATTTTGAGAGTTATGGTTGAGCGGACTCATGTCTGGATTCTGGATGAAGTCTTGGAGGCTTGGTAAGCCAATGTATCTCCACCTTTATATACTATGAAACTTTAAGACTTACATACTATGTTCTTATCTATCTATTTATGCTTACATTACCAATGTAGAAGTAATCAAAGTTATCTTCATGCTATTTGAAAGGATCAAGATGCCCAAGAGGGGAGTGAATTGGGCTTATTTCAAATTTCTAGAGCAAATATGAAATCCTATCAAGTGCTAATCACCCCATGCCTAACGATTCGTGTGCCTTAGACTATGAAAGCGGTAGCAATCCAAGGAAAGCGAAAACACCCTACACAATTCTAGTATGAAAAGAAGAACAAGTGTGGAATATAATGCGGTATGAAAGAGCTAGGGAAAGAGATTCTTGACACGGTGACGTTTTACCGAGGTATTGAGGAGTCGACACTCCCCCCTAGTCCTCATTGGAGCACCTCGCAAGGTATTGCTCCCCCTCAATCCCGCGCAAGGGATGAGTGCTCTCTACGGGCTAGTTCTTCACCACTCCGGCTCGGTGAACCGCCCACAATCGATCACAAGTCGATGGAGAAGGGCCGCCGACAATCCTCCCGGCGATCACCTTCCTTCAAGCACCACCGGACCGTCTAGGTGATGTCGATCACCAAGAGTAACAAGCCTTGATCTTCACTTGACTCACTCAAGCTTCACAACTAGAGTGGATGCACACTTGAACTCTTGGATGAACTAGAGGAGAGAAGGATGGATTCGCAAATCACTCTCTCTCTCTAGGGCTCTTGCTCTCTTCCCAGCCTTCTCAAAGAACTCAGCAACTCAAATGAGCAAAGGCAAGGTGGGAAAGCAAGGGGTGGGCTATAAATAGCCCCTCCCACAAACTGCCTCGGGCTGAGAAAAACTGTCTGTTTTAAGTTGGCGACGGGCGCTCCGTCGCTAAGCGACGGATGCTCCGACGCCCTGCCCAACGGCTAGTTACTGTGTACGTCAGTAGGCGACGGACACTCCGTTGCTTGGCGACGGACGCTGAGCCTCAGCGTCCGGCGCCAACTCGATGCTCTCAGGTTTCTGGGAAAATATTCCCGGACGCTCGCTAGCGTCCAACGCCCATGTGATAGACGTGTCCGTCGCAAACAGGCCATCTCTGGAGCTCTCTGCTGGCTCGACGGACGCTACGTCAGCATACATCAGCGTCTAGCGCCAGCGTCCGGCGCGCCAGACAGCATCCGGCGCCTCTGGCCTTAGCGTCCGACGCCCAGAAACTGGCTCTCTCAACTTCGGATTTCGTCGCGATGAATATGGAAGTTGTTCTAGGCTATCTTATGGTCACCATAGTCTTGCTTAGAGCTAAGGAAGTCAAGTGTGCACCACACCTAAGTCATGAAGCTCTCCTAAGTCAAGCTACTAGTCTAGACCCCCCCTTGATAGTACGGTCAAAGATCAAATAAAGCTCTATCTAATTCTAAGTGCCCTTCATCACCTTATAGCACTTAGCCTATCACTCTAGGGTCTTCATCATGTCGTCATTGAAATCCGAAATGATATCCATCTTGGGGCTAAGTGATAACCATTGATGTCCATTCATGTTGATCACTATGGCTATGCTACGCATAGCCACTGCAAAACACACGTTAGACATAATAATCCCTTATTGTCGTTAATCACCGAAACCATTTCTTCAATCTCCCCCTTTTTGGTGATTGACGACAATAACTCCTTGAGTATGGATATAAGAGTGAAAGGTTAGGATTTCAAATGACATGGGTAGGTTGAGCAAGGGTTAGTGAATAAGAGAGAACAATACTTGCTCATCCAAACCAAGCCACAAACATGGTACTCAAGAATATGAAATAGAATCGGAGTACCTCATGATATTCTCACATATGAATCAGAGTAAGGCGCGGAAGCTCAATTATCATTAGATCAGAGAGACATATCATGAGACAAGTGACAACTCATAAGATATATTAGTGAAAGCATAAGAGTTTGTCACACACAAACATAGATAACTCACAAGCATCAACCATCACACATAAACATAAGTGCAAGAAAGGTAGACATGATGCATGAGAACGGGAAAGTAAATCACTCAAGGAAGCAAAACCCCTATTTCACTACACTCCCCCTATCTCTGATACTCGACCCTGTCCCCCTTTGGCGTCTAGCACCAAAAACTAAGCCTCTGGAGCATCTGGAGGTGGTGACGAGGAAGCTGCAGCCTTGCGATCAAGCATGATGAAGTCCTGAAGATTTGAATCATCTGACTCATCGTCTGCTGCCTGATGCTCTGAAACTGGAGCTGTCTGTGAAGCAGTCTGGGAAGGCTGGGCTGATTCTGACTCTTTAGCTAGCTCTGCAGGCACTGTAGACTCTCCTAGCTCCCCCTGAGGCCCAGTAGGGGTCTCTGACGGTCCTACCTCGGTAGATGCGGGCACTGCGACTCGACGAGCGTAGACTTGAGGCGGAGGAGAAGGGGTGACTGCAAGCTCTGCAAGGGTAACAGCTGCCTCAACCTCTGCTGGCTCACCGGCTGACCGAGCTAGAATCTCTAACTCCACCGCCTCTGCTGGAACTGAAGTAGCATCTGTCTAAACAACAACTAGAGGGGTGGTGACCGTATGAGCTGAGCAGTCTGGAGCGATCTCCGATGAGGCAACCGAAGACAGGTGAGTGCCCATCGCCGGAGGAGGAACCTCTGCAGGTTGTGTCTCTGGAGCTGCTATGACAGGTGAGTCCTCTACAGTGAGCTCTCTGTAGGAAGCTGTGAGATCACAAGTCGCCTCAGCAAGTGTGGCCCCACAGGTAGGTGTGAATCCGGTCTGAAACTCACCGGGGGAAGCCAACCAAGATGACACCTGGGTCATCGGTGTCTGAACCGCAGGAGAAGTCGGTTCCTGACTCTGAAGCCCACTGGGATGTAAGCTAGGAGTCGGTACCACAACCACTGGAGGTGTCTGCTGCTGCGAGGTGTATTGCTACTGCTAGGAGACTCCGGACAGCTGAAGCTGTGGAGTGACAGATGGGCCGGAGCTCGAACTGAGAAGCCGCTCAAGGAGCAAAGTCTGTGTCCTCTGAATCTCGGCCTGCTGCATCTAGTAACTGAGGAACTGACACTGGAACTCGTCCTGCCTAGCCTGGGACTCTGCCTGAGCTGCAAGCTGCTGTGTTGCTAGTCTCCTGACCTCCTCAGCCTATCTCCTCTGCTCCTCAGCCTGACGTAGGAGCTCGTCGGTCTGACGCTGCTGGCTCTGCTGCAACTGTGTGAGTATGGCTAACAACGTAGCCTGTGAAGAATCTGCAGCAGGTGGAGGAGCTGAGCTGGACCCACCGGTCTCGTGGTCGTGAGACCTACGTGCGTACTCTGGAACTAGTCGATAATCATTGTCTGAGCTATCAGAAGGTAAGGCATCATGATATGTATCATCTGCAGCAACATCAATCTGAGCATCTAACTCTGCAAGCTCGGCCTCTACAGCTCCTCTAACTCAGGGGCAAGCCCAGTCTGACGTGTGTGAGGACCCTGATGCCTCAAACGACCCCGGCCACTGTGACTCACCAGCTGACTCATGTTATAATCTGGAAACACTATGTCAGAGTGGGTGAGTATGGTAATATAGGACGCATAACCACCACGAGACACTAGGAGAAAAGAGATCCAATGGGCGTACTGTAGCTGCCAGTGCCCTCTGAATCCCGAAGCAATGATATCTTCCATCTCACTAACTATCAAGTCACAAAGGTCAAACTTTACCATCCGGACTATGTGAGCTAGGAGCCACAACTGCAGGCGAGTGATGGTCTCTCGGGCTCCAACTCTGGAAAGTATGGTCCTCCTGATAACCTCGTTCAGGATCCGGGCAGTCGGCGTGAGGTCACGAACGCTGCGACTAGAACTCTCACCGAACGGCTCTCTGAAGCAAGGGCGCACAAAATCAACTGATGGAACATTCCCCTCGTGAGGACGTCGAGGAGCCTCCTGATCCCCGTAACACAGACTGTGGATCCTTGTAGCTGACTCCTCGAGGTGGAAAATCTCTTTGAACCGAGTGTTGAAGATCCTC
>CM039121.1:27184630-27228699 GCA_022036555.1 Microstegium vimineum
CACCAAAACCATTAGGGTCATGATTCTTCACTATTGCATAAGGTCATAGAGCGCTTAGCTTAGTGGTCGACCAAATCTAAGTACCAGACTATATGTAAGCATGGTTCTTATACATAGTAGTGCCTATAGATGCATCCTACATTATGGATCAATGGTAGATTGCGGGGATGACAACCCTGTTGAGTCTTGTATAGTCCACCTCGCATCTGTAGGCCAAGTAGGACCTGGTTACTATGGAAATCAAGCTTCGTTCTTAATCTTTCTAATGTAATGTCCCTTATCCATGATCATGGAGTTAATATTTTTTATAATTAAGTACATATATAGTAAGAATATCATAGGAATCACCCATTACGCTATCAAGTTACCAACTCTATACAATTCATGATTTATTCCCTAAGTGTCCCTATGCATAATTCCTATCATCATAGGTATCCCTATTCTAGCTATGTTGTTATGTTGATTAGTAGTTACTCCTTCATTATCCAGTAGTCTTTGCTCCATAGTTTCACTATGGTAAAATATAAATAATGATACCTGGAATACTCCTAGTAAAATGATGCAACGATATTATGTGCGCTTGCAGAAATCTTCATATCCGATTTGCACTTATAAAATACCAACAATAACACTACCAATACAAACCCATACGGTGACAATGTACAAGTTGCAAAACTCTAGGATAACCTTAAAGGTAACAAGGTGACACATGCAATATGATTAAGTGATTAAAGATGAGTAGGTAACAAGGACAATCCCATGTAATACATTCCTTGCTCAAAAGGCTCCTTCTAGTCCTGCTCAAAAAGAAGCTCTCCTGGTCACTAATGAACTACTCACCGTCTATACTCAATCACTACATCATCAACAAACAAGCATTCCATGAGCAATCATGAAAACAAACAAGGCTAGATTAGAACAGTACACCAACATTAGTAAAACAAGATGAAAAGTTTAGAGAACAAATCTATACACCGCTACCAAAACATAGACGCGTGGATCACAAAAATTGGAGCTAAAACGTAGAAGTTATGAATTAAACGAGGTTTTATGAAGAAAACATAGATTTTAATAATTTAAATAAATTTAGATTTTCAAAGATGCTAAACATGACTTCTAAGAGCTCTAACACATAGATCACATCACTATGAATCTAACGTAGCTTGAGCGAGTTGAAAAACGAGTCAAATTAGAATTTTTATGAGCAAAATAGTTTTAGTGGCATTTTGTAATTTTTAAAAAATACGCTTTCAGAAAGAGTAAATAGGTTCTGGAATTGCACTATGGACTATGGGTTTTGTTAGGAAAACCCATAGGGATCTTTTGCATAACGCCAAGGCCAAAATGGTATTGGTCGATCTCGGTCGTTAGATCTAACGGGGAGGTGCAGATTAGACCGGGGCAGGAAGAGAGAAAGATGGCCATCCGGACAGGTTCCAACGATGGTCGTGCATGGCCAATGATGAGGAGATCATCAGCGAACACAGAACAAACCCTATGGACCATGGATTGGCAAAACAATTTCACTAGGAGAAAGAGGGAGCGAAGGCAAGCTCACTTAGAGAACTCACACAGTTAGCGGCGAGGTGGAGATGGTGGGTGGCTTGGTTAGGCAGGCACAAGTTCCTGCATAGGTTTGGTGACATTGTGTGAGTAAGGGAGAACAAGAATAAGGAGAAAAACAGAGCAGGAGGTCCACTACCGCGCAGATATGCTCGGCAACTTGCTCAGTTCGATGAAGAAATGGTGGACAAAGGACCGAGCAGCAATGGCGGTGGTTAGGGTTGCGCACGGTTTAGAGGAGTAGGACTGGATTGTTGCGAATTGGGATGGGATGGAGGGGCACAACGTCGGCTTAAATAGCCCTGGAGCAGCACCATAGATGGAACGGGAGATCTGAGCTCGGATCAAGCTCGGCCTCCTAAGGAAGGCACCAGTCTGCCAACAAAAGAAAAGGGGGGAAGGAGGAAGAAGGAAAGGGGAGGTGAGACTGACGTCACGGGCTAACAAGTCAGCCGAAGCAGAGGGAGGGAATGCGGGCGTGGATGTGAGATTATTGGAGCAGGGCTGAGGTGATGTCGGCCCATGCGAGAGAGGGCTGGCCAACCTGATTTCCTGCCATGGTTTGGGGTGGAGGGGAAAACAGGCCAACCACTTGACCGAGACAAGGAGAGGGGAGAAAGAGAGGGCCGGCAGAGAGGAAGTAAGGGAGAATAAATTTTTTCCCTTTTATTTTCTTTTCTTTTACTTCATAGCCATTCTCAATATGTATTTTGAATTCCAAATAGAATTTTTAAACCTCCACTCAAGTCAATAAATCAAATGCTCCAGTATGTATGCATCAACAACATGTAGCTATACCTTATGGTAGATTTTATTTTCTTAAAAAATATTAATTTTCTAAGTTTGAATGCTCACACAAATGCTTAATAAATAAATTTTAACTATTTTGAAAAAATGCAAAATTTTGGGTGTTACAGTTCTACACTTCATTCATACTAGATATGGGTAACAGAACTGTGTACATTATGAATCCACTTCCTAAAAATTTAGAGTACAAAGGTAATGATCCAAGCATCCTATATATAACCAAATTATGTAATACTGCCAATAATTGTCAAACTCAACACAGAATGTGCACATCCTGCATAGAAAGACAGTATTTATTATTGTCGTCGAAAATTCCTAACATGGGTTCAAAAACTGGGCACCTGTGATCTTATAATATGTTTCATCTCTATTATCCAATAGTCATTTGATTTATCTACAACGATTAAACACTTGTTTTTCTCTAGGAAATTGGTAGGCTTTCTACTTCATGCGGTCGTGGAATGGCATAATCAGGGGGCTTTGCTCCATGGGTTTTGTTCAAAAAGATGAATTCTATGTTTCTTGGGAATAGTCGTGTTCCCAGTTATGAAGAATCCTATGTTTCTTCTCTTCGGCTAGTGAGAGTCGTGTGTTTTTCTCCCGTGGGATTGTTAAAGTTCAGCTTGAGGATATTGAGGTGAGGGTGGGTGGGAGCTGTTCTCATTGTTCCGAAAGTATGGCAATGAAAATGTGTGAGAGTGTTTGGGATGTATATATGGGGGTTTGTGTGGAAGTATATTATTGGTATACATCTTATGTTCGAAGAGGTTTTAGCTTACAACCAAATAATATGTTCTCACCCTGCATTCCACTGTTCACAAATCTTATACAAATCATACTGAAGCAAATTGTTTTAGGGGATGAGGTTGACTACGACTTCAAGAACAATGGTTAGCATGACGGGTCTAATTAAGTCTTATGCTTAGGCACTACCAGAAACCCAAATTACCTTGAGGGACAAAAAAATGTGAAGGAAATGTCTAAACCGCTAACGAAATGATCCATGACAATCAACTGCCAAGCAAATTCTGCCAACAAATAATAAGGGAAATGTCGCCATCAAGCGAAACTATATATTTCTTGGCAGTTCAGTTTTGGACTTTGAGCAAATTGACGACCCTCAAGGTGATTTGGAATTCTGGTAGTGTGGAAGCCTGAGAATGATGACGCCCTCTCCCAACCGCTTCTTTATATATGTTTTGCTCTGATGTTGTTTTGCGTGATGCTGTCCATGTGGGCAATCTGTAATAATGGGAAAAACCCAAGTTATATATGTGGCTTAAAAATAGGTATTCATGTTGCGTGAGTTCTGCACTAGCAAGAAAATCAAGCAAGTAAGTGATAGCATAATGTTGCCTAGGACTATCACAATTTGCTTTCATAGTATGGATTTTCCTTCGAGAAATTATGGTTTGTTTCACATGGGATCCATTTGACTTGGTCAGGGGGAATGCTTCTAGGTGATGTTTGGCAAATGGGTTATGAGAGAACAGATTGGAAAAGGGAAATGGATGAATTACTAGGATTAAATGAGGTGTGAGAATGAATGGCTAGGATTAAATGAAGGGTGAGATATTATTTCTCTATCCCATTTGCCAAACAGTGCCCTAGCACCACACCCCTTCTAATGTCCTGTGGGATCACTTCAAGACTAACATTACTCCCTTCGATAGTAATCTTAACATCATTAGTCTAAAATTTAAATGGGAAAGGATTCTTGGCAACTTGCATCTCAAAATAACTTAAATGTTCCTCATTTGATGAGAATTGGATCTATTGACAAAAACGTGACAATCATTAGTTGTACAATAAAAAGGGTTGTGACACCCTTCAACTAATGGTGGTAAAGCATGTAACATCTTGATGTATCTGTTCATATGCAATTCATCAAAAAATATATCACACATGGACACATAATAATAACATTCATCCCTTATTAGCGATTTTTGTGAACCATCTTAAGAGAGGCACAAGTGAACGATTTACATGGTCATATGAACTTAGCAACATAGACATCTGTAGCTTCATTGTCTGAACTATTAGAATCACATTCGATAGCATGCATGTTAGGTGATGATTCTTATGACCTTCCTTGCTATCTTTAGTTTGGCATTCGATGGACAAAGCTCGTTTATACACTTGACAAAAGAAATCATAGCCTTCTAATCTTTCCTTACTAAAAGAACAGAGGCCGTTAAAAGCTAAATCAAATATCTATTATTATTGTAATAAACATATATATTGAAGCTTCGATTTTAAGTGCCTCTAAACCTCTTGATATAACCATTCACATTCATCATGACCTTACTACTTAAGCATTGTATGATGTGAAAGCTTGATCACATTGATAGAGATCGTCTAAATTGGTTGACCCACGCAATTCCTACTCGCCAAATTAAACTATCTACGACCACCTATAAAAATCTATGAATGTACTTAATTTTAATGTACACTCCTTCAATTTTAAATTGTAAGTCATTTTAGTTTTATTTTAAGTCAAACTCCGCTATTTTTTTATCAAATTTACTGAAAATACAACATTAGAGAAGATTCGTTGACCTATGAAATATACTTTGATTTTTTGCTTATTTGATATATTTCCCTATTAGTTTGGTTGAACTTAGATCGATAAATCTGATATAGAACCCAAGCTAAAAAAAAAGTATAATTTCAAACGGCACGAGAATACCTCATGTATAAGCCCTGTTGCCGGCTAGCCGGGTTACACGGCGACTTTGCCGTCAATTAATTCTATAATTTGGACAGGTCCAGTGTTCTTAGTATAATGGCCACTGGCCGACGTCTACCAGACATCCTGCGTATCCAAGCTGTCACCCGAGGTGATCAATCATGCTCCAATTTTAAGTACTACAACACCTAGTATGCGTATAAATCACAGGCTTTTGCAAGGCCAGGAGAGACCGGGCAAACGCACAGCATCATCACGATCTCTCACTCCCTCAACCTCATGGATTTTTATCTTCTTTTCTATAGCGTTGTGATGCATATTTCTGCCACAATTATCATCTTGATATACATCCCTCTCTCTATACCGGTGAAGCTGTTCATGTGGGCGTTCGTGAAACCGCTGAGGAAGGAGGACCTGAGAGGCAAGGTCGTGCTCATCACCGGCGCCTCATCCGGCATCGGCGAGGTCAGTGCTACCTATGCATAAATAATCGCTGATATATTCATTTGATTTATTAGACTCCCGCGCATGGTTGCAGCTTGTTCATTGTTTCTGAAATTTGACATTTTCTTGTTCGTGCTCTTCGCATAAAAAAACAAAAAGGTGCTCTTTGCCGCACTAGAATCTCCGGCCGGTCCAAAATCCTTCATTCCCCTTGGAGAATATACATGATCCCGCGGAATAGAATATAGTTCGACATCTAGTTATAATTTTTGAAAATCAATTGTAAAATTATTGGTTACTGGGAAACATTTTTATTCGGAAAAGGTCGTAAGGTTGAACAGGGAAGAAAAAGATAGTATAAGGATATTTTTTTTTTATAAAAGACAAATGCATGACAATATATGCATATACACTAGTCTCTTTACACCTATAGATATATCATATATGACTGTTGCTATCACCCTTTGTCCTAAATTTAGGGGTGCAAACAGATGGGATACGGATGCATATCACTGATATTACATTTATTTTTTTTAATATCTATTCAGATTCGGATTTTAATTTGAATACAAATAGTATTAGCTATATCTTTTTTGCGAACAATAATATTAGTTATATCGGATATGATTGAAATGAATATCCGCATTACTTCGTATAAAATATGTTATTTAAGTATTCAGATACAGATATAGATACGATATTAGGGCGTCATCAATAAGATATCTAATAGCTAGCAAAGAACATATTTTATAGTATCCAGAAGAAAGGGAATGGAAGAAATGACCACGCTAGTGCACAAGCGTTAGGCTCGCACTTTTCCCAAGAAAGCATGTGTTTGTCTCTCTTTTCCGTAAATGCTACACAGTTTAGTACTATCTCTTTTATTTTTTTCACATGGCCAGGTCAGCTAGCGTTTTTGCCTGACCGTTGCGGGCGCCCTTAGATGTTGAATATCCAAATTATACTGAGAACTCTAAACAGATTTGAACGTGGATTCGGTTAAAAAAATATCCGTACCATTTGCACCATCTACCTAAATGGCTAAATCATAGACTGTTTTGTTTTTTTAAGATGCATAGCTTACTGTAGTACTCTATAAACGTCTTGTTGTTAATGAACGTTGCCGGCCACTTCAAAAAAAAATAGATAGCGGAATATAATTAAGTACACAGGCTGACTCCGGCATCTACGTACGTGTACGGTGGGTTTAGTTGGCCATTTCAGGCCTTGTTTAATTTGGTTCAAGTAAATAAGTGACAGCCTGGCCCCAACAGTGGGTATTACTCTATAATCTATTTATTAGATATTATGAATTATTATGATCGACTTGAGTATCGATTTCTGTTTGTCGTCATTTAACGAAAACACATCCACAAACCACATCTCACGACAAAAACACATGAACGTACAAAAAATGTACAGCAAGGTCAAATCAACGCACCAAAGCAGGAAAGTGAGCAACATGATTTGATCAGGAGAGGTTTTGAATTAACACGATGACAGTGGTTGAATAAGAAATTCATTGAAATTCCTTACGGTATACTACCGTCAGAAAAAATAAAAATATCGTCTATGAAAATGTACGTATCATCAATAAAAAAATAAAAATATCGCTATAAAATTTCTTACGGTGCACTTACCGTCAGGGAAAATAAAAATACCGTCAGAGCTAGCTCGACAGAGTAATTCTAGTTTTGTCAGACGTTGGTCAGGAATTTCAAGTTTCCAGTAGTGATTATATAACCTACTCTCGTCATTTATTCATAAAATGACATGGCATATATTTTGGTGACATTTGTTCTAGTATTATGTAGACCATCAAACTTTAAAAATATATTTTTAGGTCTCCAAACTTATCCCGAGACGTCATACACGTTTTAAACTCTCAAAATGTCACTTTAGACCAGAAAACACTGTAAGACAAAAACTTGGAACTGGAAATTGCATTTCAAGAATTTGCGACCTAAGTAACACCCAAGGTAACTTTAGAATCTGATAATGCATTTGAAGAGTTTAGGAACATGTAGTATAACACTTAGGAACAAGTTTAGGGATCGCACATGTATGTTAGTCGATCTATTTGTTTGATTAATACAAGTCACATTTCTACTCTAATGCAAAATGTGTGTTATGCAGAGCTTTGCATGTTACACGTTCTTCTAAACATAATCTTTTAGATAATATAATTAGGAGTGGTGTGCTCATCTTTCAATATTGCTTTGGTACATATGCACATGAAACAAGCGAAGTATAACTTAACAAAGTAAAAAAAAACTCCACAACCTAGGTGTGCACTAAGTTTTTTTATTATTTTACTCTTATAAAAAGTAAGTGCAATAAGAGAATACAAAAATAAATATTTAGAGAGATGTCAACAAGGCATGCAACTCTTTCAAGGTATCTTAGCCCTAGAAATCATTGAACATCTCCTCCCACATAAGATGTGCAAGATGGGATGCACACTAGGCTTAATTTAGTACAAATGGTCTTTATCTTATACTAATAATTTCTTTGGTCTTTGATCTCTTCACTTTGTGGAAAGTGCTCTCTTATATGTGGGTGTATGTCCAGTAGCTCTGGAAACCTTCAAATGACTGTGAGTGGTGTTATTTGTTATTTACAGTCAACTCCAAAAACTACCTAACAAAGATAGGGATACATAAATTTTTAAACATTGTACAATGTGGTATACCACTACATAATGTTGTATTCCATCCCCCTTTCTTAAGATTAAAAGTAGTATGATTCGGCAACAACGCCGCAAGATGTTTTGTTAGAATGCTTCTTTAATACCACATTAATTCTATGAAATGCCTCACATAATGGAGTGTCCTTAGTTGAACCTTTGATTCTTCTCCATATGTTTTTCCCTTCAACATTGTAATTTCTAGTGCCTAAATTGCATGATGCAGTAAGACACCTCTCAATATGATGTTTGTTCTTTAGCTTGAATGATGTTATAGTAGCTCCTCTATTTTATCACTATGTAATTACGAAGATTAATATAAACCATAGTCTTTCAAAAATCTAGATTTTGTGGCTTCTTTTCTTTGATGCCTCAAGTTTTAATTTTATATTTAAGACTAGCTAAGTGTAGTGTTCATCACAACCTAGGTAAATAATATAAAGAATCTTGGCCAACTGCTAAATTTAGACTCTATTAGTACTATATCCAAAGAGAAACAAAGTTGTCTTACTAACACAGATGACACTCTAAACTCTCTTATATCTTCATGTACCTATTTTTCTTTGATTGTATCCTATGAGGTATTTGATTTTCCAAGTGAACAACCCAGAATTCATGTGACAAGAACCTTGTACCCTAGCGTAAATTTTTTGTCATCACATCCATTGATTGTATTTACATTTATCATAACAATTGTGTGGACCCTATGCTAGAGTCATCATGCTTACATGCATATATATTTGTATGGTCATGTTGGTTTCATCTTGTATCATGAATTCTATCTCCAAACCCCAATATTAACACATGCAAATGGTGCATTCCAAGAATTGATTCTATACACAATTCTATTGTTGGTCTTGTTTTGACATGATAGGAGCTTTCATTAGTACCTTCATCGTTACAATTATTCAAGAGTAGGTCCTGTAAAAATAGCAAAAGATTATCATGCCACTCATCTACCACAAGATCACATGAAACCTGCCTGGCACACACATGAGCTACCCTATTACATCTATATTTGCATACAAAAAGGCAAACTCATCAAAGCTCCTACTTAAATCCCTGATATCATGGAGGATTAGGGTGACTGCAGATCATTGATCATCCAGGACCTCCTAGAGCTTAATCATCCCCAAGCAGTCGGTCTACAAGCAAGGTTTAGCGACACCATATTACTTTGCTAGTAGCAACCATCTTGGCACACTAGCGCTTCCATCATCATAGCATCTAAGATCCTCTCATGCCAAGCCGCTCATCCTGCCATGAACTAGCAATCATGATCGCGCAATAGCACACCAGTTGCTCTAGTGTTTTCCTCTACAGAGAAAGCTCCATCAAGATTATACTTATGCCATCCCTCCACTGGTTTTTTGCATCGATGGCAGGCCTTCTTCTATTTGTCTTTCACAGGATGCACTAAGTGACATAGATCAAATGTTCTATAGCGAGCCCACTGCACCGCTCACCAAACTAGAATCAAACTTTCACCGTGCCTTCGTTCATTCTACGCCATCCAAATTAAAGCCACCACATACCACATAGAATCAGTGATGCATTCCTGGTAGGGCAGATGTCTAGTTGAAGGGTGTCCCTTGCCTAGGTATTCTATTGTTGGTCCTATTCCACTTAAATTCATTGTGTGGCCTAGAGATAACGATGGTAGTTCGACCCAAAGGTGTTGTGCCGCCATGATGTGGGCATGGGTTCCAAATTCCACTCTTTGGTGCCTACAAAATCCTGAAATATAAGGGCCACCCTATGTGACTATTTGTATTTATAAACGCAAACAGAAAAGATCCGCAAGCGCACGGATACTGATGTAGCACTTCACTGGAAGTATTTCAAATTATTGAACTTAGGGAAACGTGAACTATAGCCTAACTTAACTAGGGATAGAAACAAGGCTAAGGATAAACAGAAGCATAGAAAACATCTCTAAGGTTCTCTCCTTCTTATCTAGGAAAGTTATGTCTTATACTATTCAACTGGGGACATTACATTAGGAAGAACATAACAAAGTGTGCTATTCCAAGTAACCGGGTCCGACTTGACCTACCGATGATGGGTGGACTACAGAGGACTCAACGAGGTGTCACCCATGCGATCTACCACCGGACTAGTATGTAGGGTGCATCCATGAGCAGCCTTGTCCAAGCACCACACTTACACTAACGAATACTACTCTAGTCCTTCTAAAACAGGAACAAAGCACTCAAAAGAGTTGTAATCCAAATGAAGAATATAAGCATAAAACTTACTTGAATAAGAAATCAATTACCAAAGATATTTCAGAAGCAGGCTCAATTAGAACTTCCATCCACCAAGGTACAAGCCATAGAGAGAGCACCAATAGGACGCCACTTCCCCCAAACTCTTCCCCACTCTCTTTATCACTATTCTTTTACAAAATATATATCCTCATGTGGAGGACTATTTTTTTCTTGATTGTTATCTTGATTTCAAAGGAGATAGATGAAACAAGATGCCCTCTGGAGGAGGGGTCTGGGGATCCTTTTATAGGTGCTACCCAGGAGTCCTGCAGGCTTACGAATTCTTAGTGGCGGCAAATCTAGAGCCTTGGGTCAATCAAACTGACCTTGAGCAATGGCGGATATGTAGACCCTATGGCGGTGGGAAACCGACCTACGAAGCAGAGCCCAAATGGCCGACATAGCAGGTCGGCCGACCTACAAGTGGGGCTAGTCGGTCTCCCCTTGTGACATGTGGGCCCCTTCAGTGATACACCTTCTGGCATCTTCTAGAGTCTTCTGGCGTATGTTATCCCGCAGTTGATCGTATTTTTCTTTGACAAATAGGTCCTCCTTGCCGGTAATCTAGATAAGTCCTGCAGAAACACAGAATCAACAAAACTTGTGCTTCTTTTAAACTCTCTATACTTATTATTAATTGTTAATGTAATTGTGATGAATATTACATGTGCCATTAATACACTAGGCGGGTGCCTAAAACCCACTAGTGACCCATGGGTGCAGGTGCAAAATTCATCCATGGGATGTTATGACGGTGTATGATAAAATGTTGTGGCTTTTGTCACGGGTGGATGTCTATTCCACTATTGTCAAGAGGTACTTCTACAAGTCTAAATGGTGGAGAGTTGGGTTTGTAGGTTTATGGAGTTATCTCTTAGGCTTACATTAATTAACTCAAGCCTAGCTACTCAAAGAACACGTATGAACCATGACACATCACCCAAGGAGTTGTAAAGGAGGACCTTGAGATCCAAGAGGATTCAACCCTCCAAGACATTTGGATACAAAAGGATTCAAACTTCCAAATGTACTAAGGTCTAGAAATAAGATTCAAACTAGTAATTCCAAACATTGGACAAGAAAAACTTAAACATCAAAGGTGTTCAAAGGCTTTGAGAGTTCAAATCTCCTAGGCTTTAAGATTCCTACGTATGGGGGAGGTGCGTTGCTATGGATGAAATTCCTACAATAAGGGAACATGCTCGTTGCTATAGGTGAAATTTATACAACGAGGGAACATGTTGAACCAAGACATCCTTAGTCTTGGATGGTAGCAGCTTCAAGCTCGTTCGGCCCATTTGGGGGAGGTGTGGGGCTAAATATATATGGAGCCTAGGCAATTATTTTTTTTCTAGGTAACACATCCACTATGGAGACTAAGGCTGGTCTATTACTGTTGAACTTTTTTCACCACCGTACCATTTCCTATGACCCGTTGCTCCACCCTTCAAGTGCCACTCCACGAAAGTCCATCTCATAATTTGTGTGTACTATCAATTTTCTAGAAAGAAATTTATTATTTTAGTTTTGTCTTAAATCAAACCATCTCAAATTTAACTAAATTCCTAGAGACCGATATCAAAATTTGTTATGCCAAATCGACACTATGAAAATAAATATGATGAAAAAATCTAATGATACCTATTTGGTATCATAAATATTTGCAATTTTGTATAAATTTAACCAAATATGAGATAGTCTGAGTTAGAACAAAATTTGAACCAACTTTGTTTATGGAACAGGGGAATATCAACATTTAAGTGATGAGCACAATTTAAAACGTTCCAGGAACCGTACAGGGACATACTTAGGGCCGGGTATTGTAACTCAGTGCTCAGTACGCGATAAATTTGTGCAGGAGCTTGCGTATCAGTACGCGAAGAAAGGCGCGTGCCTTTCGCTGGTGGCCCGGAGGAAACAAGCGTTGGAGGGCGTCGCGGCCGGCGCCCTGGAACGTGGCGCGCCGGACGTTCTTGTCATTCCGGCCGACGTCTCGGACGCGGAGCAATCGAGGCGCGCCGTCGAGGACACCGTCGCTCACTTCGGCAAACGTACGAGACCGTCTCTATATCTCTCTGTTTCTATTCTATGTCTCCATCCTGCATCCTGTTCATGGAGTCATGGTCATCTGAGACTCCGTATATATTGTCTGATCATGTCTGCGACACTGTGGTTCAGTGAACCATCTAGTTGCCAATGCCGGGGTCTGGTCCAGCTGCTTCTTCGACGAAATCACCAACATAACTGGGTTCAACAAAATAATGGTAAACCAACCAACATTCATTAAGAAATTACCATATATGTACTACGAGATTCAAGTGGATGACGTTTTTGACATGCCTGCACTGCATATGCGTCCATATATATCCAGGATGTGAATTTTTGGGCTCTGTCTACCCAACCTACTACGCCCTGCCAAACCTGAAGGCCAGCAAAGGAAAACTCATCGTGTCTTCCTCCACAGCCGCGACGGCGCCTACATCTAGGATGAGCTTGTACAATGTATGCAACGAAACAGTACATGTACCTAGCTAGACACCTAGCTAATTCAGAAAGAAAACAGCTAGAGAAACTGTGTATTTGAGTGCAACAGGTGTCTGTTTCACCTAAATAAACCCTAACCGGCTTCTGACTATTAATCAAGTTCTATATGTGTGCAACACAACAGGCTACCAAGGCAGCACAGCTGAGGTTCTACGAGACTCTGAGATCCGAGCTTGGCTCGGAGGTTGGGGTGACTATACTGACGGCCGGATTCGTGGAGTCCGAGATGACCAAAGGCAAGGCCATCCAGAAAGACGGTGACGTCTCCGTTGACCTGGAGGCCAGAGATGTAAGTTAATTGCAACAAATTAATAAGCTAGGTATATTCAGTATCTCAGTTATGTCAAGTAAAAACACTTCCAACGTGAGGGACATATACATGTCGTTTATTTGCAGGTGCAGATTGGGGTGTTCCCAGTGGCCCGTGTCGAGAAACTGTGCGAGGTGGCCTTGGACGGCATCCAAAGAGGGGACTGGTACGTGACATGGCCGTCGCTGTACCGGCCAGTACCGCTCATCGCCTGCCTCGCCCCGGAGGTCCTCAATTGGCAGTCCTATGCGTTGTACAACGCCAAAGAGGGGAGGCCGCCGCTGAGCCAGAGAATGCTGCACGCCACCGGAGCCAAGCGGTTCTACCCACCGTCGCTTCGGCATCATCAGGGTATCAAGACGGAGGGGACTCATCCCAAAAACGAGATATCGATGCAGCATCAAATATGTAGCAAGGCGGACTAATCACAAGCGTCGTTCAAGGAGGGCTGCAAATTAATTTAGGGCCGTGGTAACACCCAAATAAAGTTTATGTGATTTTCATTCAAAGAGTGATTGATGTCTTGTGGCCAAAGAGATCTTAAACTAATTTGGTGGTTGTTGTAGTTGTAGTTGTTGTTTCTGCAATTCATTCAAGAGTGAGTGGTCCACAATTTCAATATGATGGTCGGTCGTCATAAAACAATTCAAGATTATATATGCTGCTATTGCTCGCCACGAGGTCAGCTATCCGTACATTTGCACTTTGCACATGTGACATCAGAAATTTAGACACTAATTTAGTGTATTAAATATATATATATATATATATTATAAAATCAATTACATAGATTGATGTTAATTTGCGAGACGAAACTATCAAGTCTAATTAGTCCACGATTTGATAATGTTGTGCTACAGTAAACATGTGCTAATGATACATGCATTCACTAGGCTTAATTGATTCATATTGCTAATTAGTTCATTATTGTGCAATTAGTTTTATAATTAACTCAAATTTAGTCCTCCTAATTGGCATCCGAACGTTCGATGTGACACAGACTAAACTTTAGCACTTGGATTAGCGCCGCCATGTGTCCATGGTCCAAGTTTAGCATTATTCATAGCCCATGCGACGGAGGGAACAACAAAAGGAATGCAGCCCAACCCAGGTGTTAACGAACTTTCGAGGCCACCCACCACCCATAGGCAGGCGCCTGTAAAATCAATAAAGTTGGTCTATTGCAAACTCTAACTCGCCGGAAAGGGCCGCTTTGCACTACTGAGCATGTGGCCTAGCCTAGCCTGGCCTGGTGCAGTACCCGTGGGCCGCCACAATTATTTTTGTGTTATTATGTTGTGTACCACTGAGGATGAAAACCGAAAGAAATGGGCAAGAAAATCTCTCTCCCATTTCCATTTTTTATTCTTTTGGCGAAAACGAGATTGAGATCCGAAAAGCTAGGATTGGAATATGCGGGTATATGGAAATGGACTAATATGGGAGGAAATTCAACAGAAACAGATAGGAGATGAGAACCTATGTTTAAAATAGCTTCACGTATAGTTGTGGTAGTTAGAAGGTGGTGACAGTCTTGTCTATCCTACATATATTCCACCATTTCGGCCTAGTTCTTTCAACATAGCCTTTCATTGCAATTTAATTCTACCACTCATTCTCATCCTTTATGTTGGTGTCGAGGAATTGTGCTCACCCTAGAGGAGAGCATCACCAAAACTCTAGTGGGATGCTTGAGGCTAGTTGGAGTGCTCTTGATTGGTTGGATTCTTACACCATCCAAGTTTAGGGTTGTGTTTTTATATAATTAACCATTTTTCTCTAGTGTTATCTATTTGTAGACAAATTGTAATAGGCTATACACCCCTCTAACCATCTAAATCCTTTATCCTTTCAACTAACCATCAATTAGGCATGCCAGCATGGGCATACCTTGCATCGGGCCATAGCAAGAAGATGGTGTGGGATCCGATGGTGTGGCACAAGGGCATGTTGTCTAGCATAGGATGGTGGCTTTCAAAGCCATCGACGATGCATTGCCTGATGCGAGGTGGTGGCACTCAGCACCAACGATGATGCAATTTGGGCAGGCGAAATTGAAGCATAAGCAACGAGGAAGGACATGAGGGTATGTTGGTGGTAGCGCAACCGCACAACGAGGTGATAGTACAAGATATGGCTCCCATGAGGCGGCGAGGGGCACCGACGTCCGACCAATGCAACCCATTATATGAGGCCAACAATGGCATGAATACCAACACGTCACCATGCACAATGGAGTCGATGTTGTGGCAACTAGGTTCAAGGAGCCCATGGCGTGAGGATGATGATGATGTGAAGATTATCGTATCATATCTTACGTTGTAGTCAACATCATGGCAGTCACATTAGATGGCATGGCCAGCAACAACGACGACATGAATGGCATGTCGATATTAGCGATAGGCTCATCATGCGAGCTAGGGCTCTTTTTATTCTCTTTATAGAAACGGGCATTTTTAGTGCATCTACTATATTCTGGATTAAGAGAGGCCTCTTCCTAGAGGCGATCGAGCACCTCTCCTCTAGAAAGAGGACTTGACCGCCTCTAAAAAGCTATTTATAGTGTAGCAATGTCGAACACTACACGAGCTACAAATTGACTTGTGAGTTAGTCATCATCCCATTCCACTATTACAGGATTCATTTACCGCAGCGCTGGCATTTGGCGCCCGGCAGTGGACATCTTAAGAGTCCGTTGCGGTAAACCGGTGGCCAGTTTGGGCAACTCGCCATTGCGTTGCCCACTGCGGTTACTCCATTTACCACAGTGGGCCACATAACCCGCCTGCTGCAGTAAATGAGCATCTACCGCAGCGGGCAGCATAGGGCGCCCGCTGCGGTAGATGCACATTTACCGCAGCGGGCATATTAAGTTGCCCACTGCGGCTATCCCCATCCTATAAATAGCAGCAGCCCTCCCTCCTTCTTCCCCATGACTTCTCCTCTTGCAAAACGTGGGGGGGAGGTTTTGTCCGAATTTTTCACCAAATCTTCAAATTCAGTTTTAGAGCTTTGATTTGGGGGAGTAGGACACGAATAGAGGTACATGATTGCTCTCCCACCCTCTTTCTCCTTCGTTTTCTCTCTTTTTAGTGCAATTCCTCATGTGGATCTAGATCTAGATCCATGGGATCCACCATTCATGGATCTAGATCTAGTTTGTGTTTTTAGTCTAGATTCTTCATAGATCCATGTACTAGATCATATGAAACCTGTGTTTTTTAATCTAGATTCACCGGTGTGGCTAAAGTTTTGTCTTGATCGATCTCTCATCTTGTTGGGGGCGGAGTTATTGCCGAATTTTTCACTAAATCATCAAATTGAGTTTTAGAGCTTTGATTTGGGGAGGAGAGGACAATAAGAGGTACATGATTACTCTTCCACACACCTATTTCTCTCTTTTATTCTCACTTTTTAGTGTGATATGTCTCATCATGTGTGTCTAGATTCATGAATTATTAGTAGATCTATTTTTTTATATAGCACTTTGTTGTTTTGTCGTGTGTTAAGCTACGATGGACAGGTCCGAATGGATGTACCACATTGATAGAGTGTTTGATCTTCAGTACCTTAGCGAATTGAGGAAGTTTATGGCAGCTGCGAAAGCTCATCGTGCTAGTTTGAAGCGGACGACAACCATATGTCCATGTTCTAAATGTCAGAACCTCAAAGGCTACCCAGATGGTACGGTGAAATCACATTTGATTGTCAACGGGTTTATGGAGGGTTACACGGTTTGGACTTCTCATGGTGAACAAAGTCTCGATGCGAGTTGCGGTGTATCTGGAGTGAGCTCATTGATGGCGACGGTGAACAACCAAGATCATGTTCGACCACCACCACCTTCTGTGCCAGTGCCAGCCGCCACCGACGACGGGAACAATTCTCGTGACTACATCACAGTGGATGAACTGCTTGAGAACATTATTGCAAATGATGGTGCCGATGACGGTGACACTACTGAAGATGCTACTCTGAGGGAACCCAAAGATGTCCAGCTCTTTGAGGATCTAGTCAACCACATCGACGAGGATGATGTTATGTTTGGCAACCCAAAGTGGTTGGAGAATTTTAGGGAGATGAAGCAGGCGGCAGTTGATCCCCTATACCCGGATGGTGGAAAATATCCGGAGGGGTGCACGGCGCTCCGTTTCAACCTCCATCTGCTGATGATGAAGGCTTGACATGGTTGGTCAGACATTGGCTTCAATGAGCTGTTAAGTTACCTTGGCACCACGTACCCTACGGGTAACAAGGTGCAAGCTAATACATATCGAGCGAAGAAGCTGATCCGTCCAGTGGCGATGAAAGTTAGAAAGTTTGATGCCTGCCCTAACCACTGCATCATGTACCGGGGCGAGAAGTATGAGAACATGACTAGTTGTCCACACTGTGGATTCAGTCGGTACAAGAGGAAAGCCCCGAGCAGTACAACAACTACGTGGAGCTCCAGCTTTTTACTGATCATGAAAGAAGATCAAGGTGGTAGAGGTCAGTTGCAAGCATAGTAAGATGAAGCCCTGGGCACGGAGTGGTAATGAGAAGAGGGTCGTGAAAGCTCCCGCACTAAAATGAGATGTATGCTACAATTTTTTGTAATAATGTAGACCAATACAAGTTTGTGACAAGTGAACCTGGTTATAATTATAGATGTTGATGAGTTCGACAAACTTTGTATTCATAGCTAGAGATTTGAAAACAATTAGAATTTTAAAACTTGAAGTGAAACACTTCAAGGTTCACAAAATTCACCACAGCAGGCTACCTACTCTGCCCGCTGCAGTAAATGATTTACCGCAGCGGGCATCATAAAGCGCCCGCTGCGGTAAATGTTTACCGCAATGGGTATCATAAAGCGCCCGCTGCGGTAAATGATATACCGCAGCGAGCGTTTAAGTTGCCCGCTGCGGTAAACTTCTTCATATATAAGTGTGCCATTATCCTCCCGAAATTTCTAAGTCCCCGCGCTGCCGCTATCTTCCTGAAGGGCTGCCCAATTGCCGCGCCGCCGTCACCATGGCCGTCGTCGCGCCTCTGCTCCTCTCCTCCACGCCGCTGGTCCTCCCATCCACGCCTCTGGTCCTCCCGCGGTCGTCGTCCGCACCCTTCGTACTCGCGTCGTACGCACGCGGCCGCCGGGAACCCTAGCTCCGGGTCGTCCTCATGCCATCATCGTCCTCACGCGGCTGCCGGAACCCTAGACACGGCCGGAACCCTAGCTGCATGCGGGTCCGCCGCCACATCCGCCTGCGGGTCCGCCGCTGGCCGCACCACCTCCGCCTTCGGGTTCGCCGCCGTGTCTGCTCCACCTCTTCACCTCCGGGTCCGGCTCCACCGTCGTCCGCACCACCTCCGCCGCCTCCGGGTCTGGCTCCACCGACGTCCGAGTGGTGCTCTTGGCCTGCTGGTGTTGTTGTTGGCCTGCTGGTGCTCTTGGCCTACTGGTGCTGCTGGTGTGTTACTGTGTTGTGTTGCTCTGGCTCTGCTAGTGCTCTTGCTCTGCTGGACAGAACTGGTCCTGTTGCTCTGTTGTTGCTCTTGTTCTGATCTGCTGGCTGGTTGTGCTCTGCTGGCTGGTTCATCTGATCTGTTGGTTGTGCTGCTAGTTGCTGCTGGTTGTGCTCTGCTGTTGGTTGTGCTCTGGCTGCTGGTTGCTGGTGTTGTACTGGTTGTGCTTTGGTTATCTCTCTTGGCTCTTCCCACGTAGACCGTCTACGTGTTTGTGAGTGATCGTTGCCTTTGCCTTCTACTTCTACATATGAGATATTTAATTATGCAATCTGCTAGTTTCTATAACTTGGGTGTGATTGCACTAGGGCGGATTACCTTATTGCTCGATGATAAGAACCGGTGTAGTGAGACAACGACGTGACAGTCGGGTTTAACTTGTGGTCTTCTATTACTAGTTTCTACAACTTGTTACACTTGTTATCTTGCATACTTTACTTGAATACTATACTTTACTTGAATACTTACCTTGAATACTACTTGTTACACTTGTTATTCATAGTTATCTCACCTTGTTCCCTTAGATTCTTGTTATCTCTACTTGTTACACTTGGTACTCATAGTGATATTTGTTACACTAGTTATCTATAACTTGTTACTTTACTGCTGATAACTTGTTACTTTACTTGAATACTTGTGCTCTTTAACTACCCCACTTGGTAAGATGACTGTCACGTTAGTCGATGATTTGTGATCACCACGTAGCGTTGGATGGCTGCTTTGCGGCAACCCGCTATTTTGAGAGCAATTTTACCTCAAACATGTTTATGCTTTTAACTTGTCTTGTTGCGGTAAGTCCTTTAATGCTAAACTAGCAATTCTACGTAGATTACAAATGGAGAACCCGGACGAGTGGAAAACACCTACCCCAAGTCCCTCTTCAACCTCACTAGAGAGCGAAGTCTCTATTACCCCTCCGAAGCAAAAGAAGCGTCGCACAGAGGAAGCTGATCCGAGTTGGGAACCATGGGTCGAGGGTGAAAGTGCGTCCCGGGTTCCGAGCCGAGATAGCATCCACGCCGAGGTAGCATCCAACTGGCTTCGTGAGATGTATGCTAAAGCGATTCAAAAATTGAATGCAAGTTTCTCTGAACAACAGGTACCCGGGTTCTACTCGGATGCTGGATTTCGGTGTAGTCGGAAAAGAAGAGGCTCCGGCTCCCTCCACGGGGACCTCGACATCCAAGTCTAAGGGAACCAAGCGGAGGAGGGGTGAACATGGGAGGCACAGGATCGACAGGAGCGAGGAAGTCCACGAGATCCTTGAGGTGGGGCCTATGGGAGAGCCGCTCAAGCCTCGCCAGGTGATTGCAGTTTTCAGCACCAGGTCATCGTGATTACAAGGGACAATGTGGAAATCACTTGGCCTGACTGGCCCTCTGTCCCTGAGGATTACAAGGCGTGATCTGGACTCTGGTGAGAAGGAAGTTCAACTATCCCGAGAACGCTGATTTGGCCAAGTGCAGGGATTGGGTCATGCACGTGGCGGGGACTTCCCTTCGCAATTTCAAGTCAATGCTGGCGAGAGATTGGTTCAAGAAGGGCAAGAATCTGTGTACCAAATACAATATGATCAAGGATCATCAGTGGGAGGCTTTTTGCAAACTCCGAAACTCAAAGGAATCGAAGGAAAAGAGTGCCAAGTTTAGCGCACTCGCGAAGAAGAACAAGTGGCCCCACCACTTGGAAATGACTGGGTTTGCCGGCAAGAGGGAAGAGTGGCAAAGACAAGATGAAGCTATGAGAGCGAGCGGTCAACCAGATCCGTACCAGGACGTCGAACCTAGGGCTAAGGACTTCATCAGAGCTCTAATTCCAAAGAAGCTCAAGGAGGATGCAACCAAGTTCAACGAGCCCGGGTTCGAAGAGGTGGAGAAGGCTGTCATCGAAGCCTCCAAGGACAGCGATTCCTATGAGGTTCAGAGGGGCCATGACCTACTTACTGAGGTCCTAGGAACCCCCGAGCACCGCGGCCACATACGTGGAGTGCAGTCAAAGATGAACTAGAATGCGATTCAGACGTGGCAATCTGACGCCTCCTCGTACAAGTCGAGGCAGAGGTACAAGACGGACATCTTTCGAAAGGGCTATGAGCTCGGCATGTCTGATATGATCAAGAGCTCGATAAAGGAAGCCTTCACGAGCAACGACCCAGAAATGGTGGCGATGAGGTCACACATGTTCCGCTAGGCTGGTGTGCCCGTCCCTCCGGCTCCACAAGGGGGGAACGTTCCTCAACTCGAGGATTGCCCGCGCAACACAATCGATGACGTCAAGGAGATGACACTTGTGCGGCTTCTGATTCCGTTTGGCAGGAGCAAGAAGATTGTCGTGGGCAAGGGAACTGTATATCCAATCAATGAAATTCCAGAAACATATCGGGACCAGTTACCTGAGAACTATGCGCTGATGACCATAATGTGTGTTAACCCAGAGCATAAAGATTATGAACTATATGTTCCCCACCTACAACGTCACCGTACCCTTGAAGAAGTAGAATGTGATGACATATTTTGGATGAAGGACGGCCTTGAGATCATACCAGTGACGACAGTGTCTGTTGTTGGATCTTGCCCCCAGAAGACAACGACGACGGCGATGACGAAGGCCGTGACAAGGACCCGCCTCGATCACCTCTTGGCAAGAACACTCCTCAGAGCTCAAAAAGTCCACCTTTGGGCCCGACCATTGAGGCAGGAGGTTCAGGGGCCGCTTCTGGGGGCAACACAATGCCTTCAAGCCAACCGAGCCCGAGCGGGCCACCTCTACCTCCCGACACTCAACCTATGCCACCGACAAATGAGGGGGCTCAAGGGGATGCACCGAGGGGATTTACGGAGGGGGAACAGGCGACGCAGCCGAGGCCAGGTGCAACAAGCCAACAGGGAGGTACGGAGGCGGACAACCCGAAGGACGACTCTACATCGCTCCCATACTCGACTACATTTCCAAGGTACATTACATACGAGCACAGACAATGTTCAATTCACATTTGTACCTCAATTCACATTCGTACGTTCTATCCTGACTTTTTAGGCCTGAAGATGATCCTCATCATCTATTTCCGGTGGATGATGACTGTCCCGACCGCTTCGAGAACGGAAAGTTTATGATAACAAAGCAAACATTCCTTGATGAAGAATTGTGGGATACAAGGAGGTTTCATCTTTGGTACATGGAAGCGGCAAAAAGAGGAATGTCAAGTTTCACCGTGAAGATTGTAGCGGATTGCTTCCACTTGCCCGCCAAGGATTTCACTATTTCGGTGGACTTCCAAGACATGTATAGGCTGCTGGTGGGAGAAGACCTAGACATCGTCCAACTCACCCTGTTTGCATTGTAAGTGACGACTTGCGAGTTAATTCCATAGATCTCTCTCGTTGTATACGTCAACTCTACACTTATTAGACTATATGGTACGTTGACGTATCTATGCAGGATGTCTGCCACCGTAAGCAACAAAAAGCATCGTCCTACTCTTTTTCTCTCTCCAATGGATATTAATGAGAATGTCATCAAGGGTCACATGGCAACGGATAAAAAAAGACAAACAAACAGAGAGAAAAGGAATATAAAGACAATATGAGGAATCAGAAGAAGAAGTGGCAGACTACATTTGCTCAGTAATATTGAAGGTCAAGGAGGATGGGCCACGGTGTATCATAGCTCCATATCACTTTGGGTAAGTATGAAAACATGTCCGTATAGATCCGAAGTGGGTAGGATCAAGCTTTGTAATCATCCTAACTAATAGTCTGTTTCACTCGTGCAGCAACGACCTCGAGGGCCATTGGGTTGCATCTCATCTATCCTCAAGATGGCAGAGCGGTCGTATTTGACTCGTTGAGGACAATAAAGAAAGCAGGGTACAAGACATTTGAAGATTGCTTGAAAGTATAAGTCAATAAGCATTTTTCATCTTTTATGGTTATCGTTAATAATCAAAACATGTCTAACTCTATTACATTTTGTGCAGGGCTTATAAGTCGTACTTGAAGGATCCCGAATGTTGGGATCGCAGGACCGATAGTTGCAAGGCGAACAATACCGACCACATTAAAATCCGACGCGACTTCCCGGTACGTAAAGTAATTGCAAAGTTCATTTGTGCTTTATTTCCATATGTGTTTGTTCTAAAGCTTTTGTAACGATCGTGCAGTGCGCCAAACAACCGGTTGGATCCAAGGCATGTGGCTTGTACACATGCGAGCACCTGAGACAGTGCAGGGAGTACACTCAAAGCTGAAAGAAGCTCAAGGAAGGAGTAAAGTATTGGGTGAACACCTACAAGCCATCCTTCAAGAAAGTTAAGGCGGAAATCTGTAAGTTCGTCACGAAGAAATTTGTTCTTGAAGGAGAACAATTCTTTGACGAAGAATCACCCTTAGCTACCGAACCCAGGTACGAGAGGCTAAGGAAGTGGACGACTCTGTTGCGCCCAAGTGATTACAAATGGCTCGTCGACTTTTCTTAGAGGATTTTGAAAATGTAACTCAAAAGGCTTGTTGGTTTAATGTGTGATGTGTATATGGATGTTGAAAACTGTGTATTATGACATGTGCAATGCTTGAATGGTTTAAATTTAAATGTTTCCTGCATATATATGAAATCTGGAATCTGGAAATATTTTGAATTTAAATTCTGGGAATTATTTGAATTCGGTTTTTTATTTTTTATTTTGAAAAGTATTTACCGCAGCGGGTGACACAAGGCGACCGCTGCGGTTAATAAATGTTAACCGCAGCGGGCTCCTTATGTTGCCCGCTGCGGTAAATGGATATACCGCAACGGCCCCTTTTGCCCGCTGCGGTTAAGCGATTCTTTACCGTAGCATGGCAGCGCAAGTGGACGCTGCTGCCCGCTGCGGTAAATCGGTTTTGGCCGTTGCGGTAAAGAATTGTGTAGTAGTGTTCTAAACCTAAACTCTAACCCTAACAATGACCTCACAGCTTCAAAGTGATGAGCTAGCATGAGAAATGAGTAAGAGGAGAGAGAAGAGGCTTATTAGGGGGGCGCACCTAAGCAAACATGGAAAATATGATGTCTATTTAGCAATCTCCGCTTGGGACAAGAAAGATTGGGACAGCGAATCGGCCCATAGGTACAGCCTATACGCAGTTGGAGACATTTCTGTTTAGCATGACAAGTAGGAGCTATAATTGGAATAAATTTCAAATAAACTAAAATGATTCCATCTTATTCACCTAGGTTCTCCCTCCATCCAAAATAAATGACACTATAAGATACGTGCTAATGAAACTTTCTCATATTTGACTAATTTTATAGGAAAAATATTAGTAATATTTGTATGACTAAATAAATTTATTATAAAATAATATTCAACGCTTTATCTAATAATACTAATTATGCATTATAAACATTAATATTTTTATATATAATTGATCAAATTTTATATATATAATTGATCAAAGTTAAAAATGTTTGATCTCTCAAAAAGTGAGAATGACATTCTTTGTGGTCTAGAGGGAGTAATAATAGTTAACAAACTAGACGAGCGAGCTGAGATACCTATAATCTTCCATGAGAAGGGCGAAGTGGTTGAGATCGGAGTTTGAACACAGTGCCACAACATGCATGTGGGGGGATCACATCTTGGATTTTGTGGCCACTTTGACCAAAAGTCAGAGTCCCCTTTTCTCCCAACTCATTCGAAAGGGAAACCGCGTTTAATCTGGACGCCGTTCATGCTCCAGTGGATCACTAAAAGTCGCTCCCGTTTTGGCGCATACGGCATCGACCTTGCTCCAAGTTGTCATGCATGATGAAGACCTTAATTACATTCTGTCCATTGTACGTTTGAATAATCAAGTTTTAACTCTCTCTCTCTCTCTCTCTCTCTCTCTCTCTCTCTCTCTTGTGAGGATGGATAATAAGTTTCTGCATGCTCAAATGCTGCGTCGTGCCGTACGTACGTAGTCGTAACTAATCACTGTTACTCTGGCTAGATGCGTGGTCACGATATAGCACGAGCGCTGATATGGTAGCTGAAGCTCAAATTAATGGTAGGTAGCTAGAATTCAAACAAGATATGCATACATATACTTATAGGAGTATACCGTAATTAATACGTGTAGTACTCACCAAGTAAGCTTGCATATGCCCGACAAACGACTGGCGAAAATCTTGCCATGCAAGTGATCGAGTTGGCATCAATCCACGTACGTACTAATGATCTCCCTTGGCGATGAATTAATAACAGCGAAAGCATGCTTAATGGACGACGGCGAGCTGACACACAAGAGTGTATATATATACTTGCCTCTTTTATACGGCTTGGCCGCGGCTCTAGGGGTATAACTTGCATCGCATGAAACTCAGCTGGTAGAGAGACTGGAGACGACGGCTAAGCACGTCTGGATCCAACTCGCGCCCGTGGAAAACATACGCAACAAGACAACAGCTTATTTACATTAGTATACACTAGGGTTTGCGATATCAAATATATATAAACACCACGTGTACGGGCACGTGTTAAGTGGAGTATATATCTGATACAAGTGATGGGCAAGATGACTGTTTATTCCCAAAACCCAAAGTTGTATTTTTTTTTCTACATATCAGCTCACGAACACTACAGCAGGTCACCTCTTCGCTAAGTGTCGCTTGCACTCGGCAAAGGCTGCATTGCACTCGGCGAAGCTTTTGCCGAATGCAACACTCGACAAAGAGGCTCCGGCGAATCTGCTCACAGCAAAGGCCGCTTTGCCGAGTGCCAAATCACGGGCACTCGGCAAAGATTTGACAGACGCGGTCTTTTTTTTTCTTTGCCGAGCGCAACACTAGTCAAAGAAATTTTAATTTTTTAAAAAAAAAAAAAAGCTTTGCCGAGTGCTTTTGAACTGGCACTCGGCAAAGAAAATGTTTTTCTTTTTTAAAAAAAAAAATTGGTTTGACACTCAGCAAAGAAAATTTGTTTCTTTTTAAAAAAAAAAATTCTCAAGCATGTCAATGTTAATGTCTATATCTGAATCGACACCACTAAACCCACAAGCCATCTATTTTAACATAGTCGAAAGAAGTATTCGGCTTTAATTATCCCACTACAACCTAACAATTAAAGCACAAAAATTTATGGCAAAACAAATTCAAGACCCATCTAAGGGCGCAAAGAGGCTCAATGTTGTAGTCTCAAAAGTACGGCAAACCCCAACATAAGTGTTTATCGATCTTCACACTGTTGGAATCGGGCCCATGCATAAACAAAGGCAATGTGTATTTCTCTGAATAAAAACTGCAAAAGATTTTGGTGAACATTATTTGTCAAAAACAACTTTGTTCCGTGATATCCAAATTAACCATAAATGGGCGCTGCACCAGCCAATAAAAGGGATTCGAAAAGTTTTATCTTTTCCAATAAAACCAATCATTAAATAGGTTTAGGGCATTGCAAGGCGACTTAATTCCTAACACCGTATGGAATCAACAAAAACATAGCATATGTGAGCATTGAGTTTACAAAAGCAACATAATATGTTGAATAGTTTTGGGTTGCTACAAAAGCAACATGATTTATCTCCATTTCAATTCCTTTCTACTAAATTATCCTTGGTGAGAATATCCACTATTTTAAAGAACCAAAGCATCGAATGTATCTTAAACCGGCAAACTATTTGTAAAACTTTTAACCCATTAGTGATAAGGTATATGTACATTGAGTTTACTATGAAATAAACATGTTTTCTGTAGTCTCCACATTTGCATATATTAGCTATTTTTGCAACTAGGTGGTTCCACTCTAGTAGATTGTTTTCTACTAGTGCCCTTCTAAACTCTACATTAAGAGAAACTGAGGTTAATACACATCTGCAATCTTTGCTTGTTTCTTGCGGATAATATTAAACATTGTTGGGTACTGTGAGTTTTCTGGCCAAGTATATACTCATCCATGTTATGACTCTTGGTGCGTTCACACATATGTCAAACCTAATTCCGGCACAACCCACTATAGCAATCGGTTTATTCAAATATTGTGCCTATGAATCCACTCCAGCCACACATAGTGGAGGTTTTATTCATCGCTGAACATATGCCACCTGATTCATTTTAAAACCTGAAATAATACATAGTTTCTCTCTTAATTAAAAAACTAGCAATAGTTATTTCTTTTTAAAAAGGTGGGAGCTTTCTTGGACCCAATTCGATCTTTTTATATATACAACATAGCTCACCCATCATTTTTTTAAACCTTGCATTGGTTAGCAACTCCTTCTCCACAATCTTCTACGGTTGATGCAATCGATCTATTGTTCACCACAACACCATTCTACCACCCCAACACTAACCTTTTAATTTGCACGTTTCCTAAGCTTTCAGTCGCCTGAGCTCTCAGGCGACGACGTGTAGAGAGCATTGTGGGCTGCTTTGCTGCCTGAGCTTATGCAAGAAAGCACAAAATAGATGACCACTGCCCGACACATGCCATCGGTTTAAAAAAAAAAAAAAAAAAAAAAAAAAAAAAAAAAAAAAAAAAAAAGGCGCCTGTGAAATAGTAACTCTCTTTAATTTGAAAGCCAACCTAATGGGTGCAGAGATGCACTACCATATTAGAGAGAGAACCATGCATGGAAAGGTGAAAAAGATGACATAGAGAGCATACAAATCTTGAAGCAAATTCTGGAGGCACAAAATTATTGTATATGACAATGTTCCCTGATTAAAAACACCGTCACCGCCGGTTGTGTAGCACACAGCTCTGATATATATATATATATATATATATATATATATATATGTCTGCACAGCAATCAAGGTCGTTGCACATGGATCGTGCGCATAATTGTTCACACACCCATTTAGGATTGATCTCTAGTAGATATGGTGTGTGATCCTTTTTAACTGTTTTAGGAGCCCAAAAGACCAAATGCAAATTAAAGGAGGTAGAACCAATAATCAAGGCTCCATCTCCGGCCATACAGACGACAAGATCACTTAAAAACAAGCAGCACGTATATATATACTTATAATACGCGCTTGCTGGGAGGAATTTCGTTGCCACTGATTGGACACTAGACTGGTGTGGTGATGATGAGTATATTGTCGAGAGCTGTCCTAGTCTTCCTACTCCTTTCTACTTGCATGGATACTCGATAGATCACCAGACACAGACACAAAGCGAAGCGTCGTTTGTAATGCATGATTGAGCTGCACGTTCTGACGCGCCATTTGGTCAATAGTGACCCTAGTTTATTAGCCTGTAAAGTCAATGCATGCATGGATATGACAAACAACGTATGCCTAACCTACCAATAATAACAATTTAGAACTTGCACTGTCTGCATGCGAGCCAATCAGGCCGCGCGCTCGGAAAAAAATTGAGTACGGACGGACCGTACGCGGTACCCCACGACACGTGGATCGGTGGATGGACTAAACTCGGCTCGATTCAGGTCACAGGCCGGCTCATTGGCTCAACAAAGCGAGACCTTCTGGTTCGGTACCACAGCTCGACTCGGCCCAGCACTCACGTATAGTCACGTACGAGACCACAGCTCGGCTTGGGCCTCCAACACTCACGTACGAGGCCACAGCTCAACTTGACTTGTTTTGTTGGCTCGTACTAGTTGACATCGGCTCGTCACGGTGAGCATGTTCAACCTGGTTAATTGTGGCTAATTGGTTTAGCTGCTTACGATTAATGTCTCGTTCACTTGGCTTATTAGCCCGACTTATAAGTATGGTACAATATTTTTATCTCACAACAAAACAACCAAAAACATCATCAATCGACTTATCAGTCAAGAAACGATCAGATGAACAAGCAAGGTGTTACCATCTTCGACGACTTCATCGACCTTCTCCGCGTCTAGCTTCTTTGCTTCAACTGCGCCACCACCACAGTTGACAGCATAAAACTACTAGTAGTAGGTAAATTTAGGGCATTATTTGTGAAAATTCACACTAACATCGCACAAAAGGAGTCTGGTAGCAGTGGACAAATTTATTCTACTATATTTCAAGAAAAAACATGATTATATCATAATAGAATCCAGTTCAACATTATAAAATAGTGCAACAAAGTGGCATCTTAATCAAGACATGGAAATTACATGTTTTCATCTAAATTTAACTTTCTGGCAGACGAGGACATTGCGGCATCTTCGTGAACTCCAAGTAAAAGATCTGTAAATCCTCCTTGGATGTATGGTGCGGAGACGACAAAAGATTGTTGAGGCATAGAATTTGTAATCTCTGGCATTGTGGCAGAAGCATATACATCTTGGAATAGCGAGGAAGACATGGTTGAATCATTTCTAAAGTTTGACATGGCACTAGTACCCCCGCCGCCACTAGCATCAAGGTCCTGTGTCATAGATATGAAATTCTTACTGTTAGTAAATAAAATATGAAAAAAGAATAATGAGTCAAATCGTGCTTGGATGCTTGTCTGACATTGCGGTGAGGAAGGTTTCAAAGAGACAAACAAATGACAATAATTTCATTAAATATCAGTGCAACCCTAAAAATTATTGTTTGTTTGTGATGGTTGGTTCTAAGGATTGGAGCAAAAGACATTTCAAACTTATTAGTCTGAAATGTGGTGTCAAATGACACAGCATCACCAAAGCATGCATAATCCATGATAGACTGACCATCTGCCCAAAAGAAATTAGCTATCCGTCCATCTTCCTCATCTAGTTCAACCGCATAAAAAAAATATAGGATCCTCTATTTGCTTATTCTTCAAGTATTCCAATAATGTTTGCGCATCATTGGATTCTAAGTATTTCTTGCGCTCGCGGCCAATTGCATTATTGCAGTCCATCCTTGATAATGCCACTTTGTCGGCTCCTCTATAAAACTCTTTCATAAACTCATACACTTGGGTTGGCTTCATCATGGCTTCTCTTATCTGGCCAATTAATATCCTGCCTGTTTCTTTAACATGTCGTTGGGACTTTAACTTGTGCAACTTATTTGGACTAGCGAGATAATGATTGTGTTCAAGTATAACCTTCTGCACTGTTCAAATTCCCTCTTTGCTAACACTTAACTGAATATGAGCATCACAACCTGTCCTTGTAATGTCTTTTTCTCATGACTTGTTTTTTTCGAAATCCTTCATTACTGCAAACTATATATTTCTGGTATATAGTTTTATCTTCTCGGCGCTTTGTTGAGCTTTTCTTAATACTGAACCCAACCTTACCGGCATAGGTATTGTACATCTCATAAGCTTTGTCCTCTGAATCGAAAGTCATACCAACTTCAGGATGGATCAAAGTTTCTCCAGCTTTATCAGCCACCTATTATAAATTATAGTGATAATTGAAGCTAGATGACCATTTATTTTCCATACCGTGGTGACCATTCATAATACAAATTCTTTACACGCCTAATAAATGAACTAATATCCATACCTCATCTGCTTGTGCCACATGTTCTGATAAATCAGAAGGCGATTCCGTGACAGCGGATGTTAACATTGACGTGCTAATTGCATTGATGTTCTCCTACACAAAAACACATATTTATTTAACCCATCAAACAATTATACCACTGAAAAAATATTAGTAAGCGTATATATACTGCGCCAGATCTATTATTTGAGGAATTCACATTTGTTGTAGGGTCATTACAGTCTATAACATGAACAATAGGAGCACCATCCAAGGCATCGTTTGCCTCCATAGTGCCTGCGCGTGCCTGGATGTCGATCTGCGCCGGGGCGATCTGCTTGCTTGCCGTCGCTCTACTGTCTTCCATTGATTTGTTTTGGCCACGCTACGGCGTGATGGCGGCGGCGGCGGCCGTCTTCCCGTATTGCAACTCCGATTTTTTTATCAATCTACCGAGCCATTTAAGTATTTATATGAGCCAAGACTACGAGCCGAGGTCTAGTACGAGCCAAAAAAACAAGTCAAGCTGTGGTCTCATAGGTCTCAGCTGTTTTGTTGATTTGTTGAGCGAATGAGCCGGCCTGGGATCTGAAGCCAGCCGAGTAGTTTTCAGTCCATCCACCGATCCACGTATCGTGACCTGGTTCGTAGTCCGCACGGTGCCACGTACGGCCCGTCCGTACTCAATTTTTTTCCGCGCGCTCACCCCTCGGCAACTTTGGGCATCCAGCGCATCTATAAATACCCCTCGGCTACAAGCTTCCCAGCACACAACACCCACCAACTCGCTCTCGATAGCTAGCTAGCCACCTTAAACCATTCTAGCGGTCGTGCACAACTCCATGGCGAAGCTCAACGCCACCGTCGCTGCTGTGCTCGTGCTGCTCGCCTTCCTCGCCAGGCAGTCAGTTGCCGGGCGCTACTACTACGACAAAGTCCAGGACAAGGTGAGGAAGGAAGTGGAGAACGCCATGGCAAACAACCCCAGCATCGGACCCGCCCTTGTTCGCTTGGTGTTCCATGACTGCTGGGTCAATGTAAGTATACATGCATATATATACACATATCACTACTACAGATTCGAACTTCACTGTCGGTCCATTACTATCGGTTTTGTTTGGGCCGGCAGTGAGGAACCTTGTTCGTGGCAGAACCGGCAGTGAAGCTCCTCGTCACTGTCGGTTCGTGGCTGAAAAAATCAGTGAAGCGTCTCTGCCCTTTCACTTCCAGCCACGAACTGGCAGTGAAGGTCCTCATCACTGCTGGTCCGTGGCTGGAACCGGCAGTGATAACCTGAACACTTTTACTGCCAGTTTCAGCCACGAACCGCCACTGCTGGAACCGCATGTGACACTAATTTTTTTTTTAGATTTGTAAACGACCTCGGATGAAAAAACTTGCTACATGAAAGATGTAGATCTCAAAAAGTTATGAAATTTTATAGTTTACAACTTTTTTATTTGAATTTGTTTAGTGGCTCAAACAATCAATTTACAATCGGTTTAGTTTAGAATGAGCTGAACTAAAACCGACTCCAGACGCGAGGCTGAGGTTGCGGGTTCGAATCTCCGCCGAAGCGCAATTCGCGATTTTACGTGAAAAAATGTGCGACTTGCGTGTCACTAGTGGCCTCTCCCAAAATTTAAATCTTTTTTTTCTATTTTTAAAAAGTGATTTTTTTTCTTTTTCTATTTTTAAAAAGTGATTTTTTCTAGACATCCATCACTGTCTGTGATCACCTCATTACTGTCTATTTGGTTGTACCGGTTCAAAAACCGTCACTGGTAGGAGGTTTTGAACTGGCACTTATTTGGTTTTGTGTAATAGTGTATTGCTTGTTGATAATACTCTACAGTACTATATATCGCACGAGCTCCGGTCCAAAACAAGACTCACTCTATCGATAATACTAATGTTGTGTCACACAAATTTTAATTAGGGTTGTGATGGCTCCGTGCTCCTAGACAAGACATACACTGACGTCTACGGCACCAAGGTCGAGAAGAAGGCCGCCAACAACATCGGCCTCGACGGCTTCCTGGTGATCGACAACATCAAGCAAAAGGTAGGCACCGACGCCTCCTGCGCCGACATCGTCGTCTTCGCGGCGCGCGACGCGGCCGACATCCTCAGCGGCGGCAAGATCTTCTACACCCTCACCGGCGGCCGCAAGGACGGCGTCAACTCGTCTGCCGATGCCGCCGACAAGAACCTCCCGCACCCCGACTTCGAGGTCGACCAGCTCAAGGCCAACTTCAACAGCCGAGGCTTCACCGTCGAGCAGCTCGTCGCCCTCTCCGGCGCGCACTCCATCGGCGTCGCTCACCTCTCGTCCTACAAGGACCGCCTGGCGACCGACTTCACCGCCACGCCCATCGACTCCGACTTCCTGGCGGCGCTCAACGATACCACGCCTCTGGCGTTGCTGAAGAGTGGTCAGAACCCGACGCTGCCCAACAACGTCCGCGACGGGACCGACGCGTTCCAGAAGAAAGCTCTCTACGACCCCGTCGCCATGGGGGTGAACCCGAAGAGGGGCGTCCTCGACAACAGCTACTACCACAACACCCTCGTCAACAAGGTGCTCTTCAAGTCCGACTGGGTGCTGCGCACGGACAACACCGCTTCCACCAAGCTGGATGAGTACAAGGACAACCCGGCGAAGTGGAATTCCGACTTCGCCGCCGCCATGGTCAAGCTCAGCAGCCTGCTGCCACCCCAGGGAAGCAAGTTGGAGATCAGGAAGAACTGCAGGGTCCCCAATTAACCCGTAATACTAGCTAATAACTGGAGTACGTACTGTACGGGTGAACACACCTGGACATACATGCAGGGTCCCCAACAAGCTACATGTACCAACTATATAAATTATCTGTATTTTAAGGGTATCCGTTTTAATTCCTGGTAATTTAAATTTAATGAATAATTCACTAGCTACTTACGGCAGGTGTACCGTGTACGTACATACATATATGTACGTAAATCCATATCCCACACGTAGCATCTGCGTCTTCTTAGGGCGTCTCGGTGACCTTTACAAATCGCGCGCTGGCTCAACTCTATACCTATACCTATACCTATACCTATACCTATACCTATACCTATACCTATACCTATACCTATACCTATACCTATAAGTCGGATGGTAGTAGTCAGGTAAAAAAAAAATCAGCCAAACAATAGATCCAATAAAATAATGAGTTGGATACCGATACGGAGAGCAAGGAATTTCCCAAATCTTTAACGGAGGGCAAGGAAAAAAGAAATCCGCCAAACAGCAAGATGTAAAAAAAGAAAACAGACACGGGAGCAAGGAATTTCCCAAACCATTGTTTAACGTAAGAGAAGCAAATTGTCTTGAGGAGATAAAAAGGCAAAATTTCAGGCTTTTACTCGCTTAGGTCTCCTGTATTGGAATCCAAATCAAACTACTTAAATAAGGCTACCTTAGACCATGACTCTTCAAATTAAACCAGCAAGTACGGAACTATAACTTCACCCATACATATATAAAAATTCATGATTTCTTCTCCATCTATTCTAAACAAAATCAATATACAAATTATAGAGCTCGCCGTGGATGGGCACTGGCTGAGCGGAGCGCCTCGGCGGACCTGGGCGACCCGGGCCACCTTCGCCGGATCTGATGAATAAATCAACGAACGACTTCGTCGGATCTGAGAAAGAAACTAAAAGGAGCATGCGTCAAAATCACGAGGAAAGCGAGTGCTAAGGGAGAAGACCAGCAAAAGAACCTGCTGTGAATCACGAGGATCGCTAAAGAGGAGCCCCCGGTCGCCGCTGTGCACCCCTGCTGTCGCTAGCTCTGCCGCTGTAGTCCCTACCATCGCCAACCTCTCCAGCGCAGTCACCATTAGGCAGCCTGACGCCGTCGCCGCGCGTCCTCAGCTTGGCGCGAAGCGGCACGTGCGCCACGTACGGCTGCTCCATCCATGCCTGCGCGAAGAGAGCAAGAGGGAAGATGGGATTCAGGAAGATAGCGCGTGTGTCACTGCTGTTCCATGCCTGTGCAAAGAGAACGAGAGGAAGGACATGACTCGGGAAGAGAGCGAGAGGGAGACAGGAACAGCGCCGCCATCGCAAGAGAAAAGAAGGCCGGAGGACTGATCGAGTGGAAGAAAGTTAGGGTTTGGTGTTTATATATGTTAGCTTCTTATGATCTAACGGTCGTGGTTTATCTAGAGACGATCTAACGCTAGCAAACTATTGGGCCGCATCGTCTCTCTTGGGCTGACAAAAGCTATACGGTTCGGAAGGTGAAAGTTGCCGATAATTCCAGGCTGGCTGCTTGTGAAGATGTGAAATTGGTCAGCTGCAATCTTCGCCGTCCCTCTTCTATTCATGGTTCAGTGTTTTTGGCAAGATTTCCTGTTTTCATTTTTCGGACAATAAGCCTTTTTTCCTCCTTTTCTACAGTATATCTTATTTCCCCCCTTTCTTCGCCGTCCCTCTTCTTATTTTTCTTCTACAGTATAAAAGACAAAAGTAAATAATGAACATAATTTTATAGTTCTTTGAACCCCTTACCCTTCGCTAAAAGATAGTAAAAAAATATTCTCACCACTAAATTGTTTGATGTAATTTGAATTAGGAATAGAACTTTTTTAATAGAACATGGATTAAATCAAAAAAGGTCTCCATCATAATTATCAATACATAGACCAATGACATGGTACAACTAACTCCTTTCCGACAGGAATGATGGATTAAAATATCATAGTTTATGTGCCTACTCATGTTCTTATTTCTCATTAATATTTGGTTTTTTTTCTTTTGTTGCAATGCACGAGTATTTTCATGTATGTCCAGGTTACCAATATAATAAATTATAGATTTCAAATTTTATGAAAAAGGATAAAATGAAATGCATATGTAACATTCTATAATGACCTTTCTAGAATTATTTAATATTTTTTCTCGCGTTGCAACGCACGGCATTTTTGCTAGTATATATATAATAAAGAGCCAAAATTTCTCTCCCCACCCTAATTTTGGTCCGGCCCATTTTCTAAAACGGTGTGACCAAATTCTAAACGGGATCGGCCGGTCGACAAAACAAAAATGAACAGGACTCTGGAACGGTGATAAATAAGGCAGGCACGTTATGGACTGGACTCCATATAGAAAAAGGAAAAAAAAGTAAATACCGAACTCCGTATTAAAAAAGGAAAAAAGTAAATCTATAGAGAAAAGGAAAAGAATAAATTTATAGAGAAAAGGAAAAGAATAGGACACGTATGTTACAGGAAGGATATATATATATAGCAATGCTAAATTATGGAAAAAAAACAAAAGAAAAACACAGCAAAATGAGAAAGAAAAATGACACGTTATGAAGCGTATAAAAAAAGAAATAGAAAAATAAATAAGGAAAATCTATAGAAAAAAGGAAAAAAAAAAGGACCATTGCGAATTCCTAAGTCTCGGCGAGATGCTATTCCAAAAATATGGCAATCGAGGCTAAGTTTGGTGAGGTGTTCTCGTGCATCGGCAAGGGCTACAGTGCCAACTGCATATTGCCGAAGCTAAGCAGCTGACCAACGACGTTGATTTTGTATTTATAAATATTATTGTATATATAATACTAAATTATAGACTTTGTTATTATCACTCAGCAAACTAGAGTTTTGTTCCTCACGGGCATATTTGCTAGTAATAATAAAGAGGCAAAATTTCAGCCTCTTTTTTTCGTCCATCCATACTTTTGTTCGACTTCCTCTAACTCACTTCGTGAATGTGGAATTGTCTATATTTGACTTATATTGTCTTTCTCTATATATGACGTGCATATATATATATATATATATATATATATATATGGAAGATTTCTTAAAATATTATGGAATGGTAAACAAGGAGTCCTAATCCAAATAGAAGTATTTTATACCGTTCAGAGTACGTTAGTATCACCTTCAGTTTTTCCTAACATGACGCAGCATGACAGGTGGCGGCCACAGCACGATAAGGCAAGGAAGGCAGTGCGGTGGGGAGCCACGTGGCCGCCGCAAAGGAAATCACGTGTCCCAATGACGCGGTTCATCAAGGCTCCAACTTCAAGCTGCTTATAAATACAGTACGCACTCCACGCACCAAGGCGCAGCAGGCATCCAACAACGACGACCCATACATTTGATGGCGCATAGCAAGCGCGACATCAAGCCCGGGAGGGCGCATACCAAAGTGGCCGACGACGATGAGATGCTGCAAACCAGCTTCGTCGACGGGACCCTGCTGGAGGGCGGCAAGATCGCCGACTCACAGTCCATTGACCTCTTTGTCGCCGCCTGCCGTGTCGCCGACGCCGACCCGTACTCACAGCAGAAGAACAACGAGCAGACAAGGGGACGACGACGACCGATCCAACAAGCATAAGAACGTCATCACGGCGACAGAGTCGGAGCCCGTTGTCGACCTGCATGCGAGCGCGCCAACCCGTACTCATAACATCTGCAGCAGAAAGAACAATGAGCAAACGAGAGGACGACGACGTCCGATCCAACAAGCAGAAGAACGTCATCACGACGACGAAGTCAGACCCGTCGTCGACCTGCATGCGAGCGTGTCGCCAGGCGGGGCAGAGGCGAACCCCGCTGCTGCAACGGCGACTGAGGAGCCGATCGAGCCACCGGTATGGCGCCGGCGGACGTCGTTTGGGAGTGGGACGCTCGACAGCTTAATAATAAGCGTAGTTTCTGTTTTGAACAAAGAAATTGTCAAAGGGTTATGAACCATGGTGTTGATACATGCATTTGAACAAACTAAAATATGTCACATGACATTTTCTATGTTTGTTTTGTTTCACTGAGAAATTTATTGGTATGAAAAAATCTTTTCTAAACCCGTTGTAACGCACGGGTATTTTTGCTTAGTCAAATAAAATATGAAAAAAAACTGAAGTACCGTTGGATACTATGCGAGCTAATTAACCGCTTGAGAGCTCGTCGCTAGCTCTTTTTCTTTTTGCACTCCCTCTCCAACAATGAATAAATACATTTCTAGCTAGCGATTTGTACTCTCGTACGTTGGACACGGAAAAAAAGTTATGCAAGTACCATCTCTATCCCTTACCAAAATGTGGTGGGGATTGTTCTGATTTAATGGAGGCTCTCGTGAGGTAAATTAGATATTCCGTGGTCCACGTGTTAGCTACACATCTCTACCGTGTTGTGGTGAGGACCGCCCCTACCCAATTTGTTTCCTTGGACACGCCGTTAGCGTTCTGGTTACAGTTTCGGTACAATCACTGTGTGCACCTCTCGCGCTGATCTCTCTCCTCCAAGGACAGTTTTAATTGTGAGTCTTATGACGTTATTTCCGAGACTATCATGTCATATAAAATAAAATAAAACTTAAATGAAACTCTTACTCTCAATAGAGGGTTTCATTCGATAGTTTTATAAACATTTAATTTCATAACTCATATAGTTGATATTCTTGCCAAGAGAGTTAATTTTATCTAAATGAAATACATTTCTTATCTCTTCTTAAATACAATGTCATGTCATAAAAAAACTTATATAGCAACACATTTATTAGAAAAAAACTCAGATGAAATTCCTACTAAAACTAACCTAAGAGAGCCTTTTGAGCTCCTTTCCTAGGCCCACCACTATTGCATAGAAAAGAGGTCATGTGAATACCAAAAACTAACCACTCCGGAGCTCTCCACGTTGTCTCCCAATTCTTGGGTCGATTACATTTGTCTTTATTATGAACGTCATTCATCCAAATATTACTCTCACGGTTGGCCTTACACATTGCCACTGAAGAGAGAAATCTTACAAGTTTGCAAAAACGGGTGGCCCACCACTACAACACGTCCTATAGATGTAAAAGAGGTTGTGTGTGTACCAAAAAATGACCACTCGGAAGCTCTCCACGTCATCTCTCAATCCTCGAGTCTTTAATATTTTTGTCATTATTAAAAACTTCACTCATCCAAATATTACTCTTGGCCTTTGTTGTGGTACCACCAAATAACTATGGACCGTTCATTTATTTTGATCGAACTTTAATAATCATCTATTATCTTATAGGAGGTAATATGTGTAATATATATTTATTTAATTTTTTATTTTATAAAATAAGACAAACAAGGAAAGATTAGATATAAAAAATATTTTTCAATATTTGATTGATGTGTGCTAACCAAATTTATGATTTGCATGTGCATGTGTATGCATAACACTCGGATTTAGATCAAATACATGTGCAATTAAATTTAGATACAACTATTTATACTATTTTAATTTAAAGTTTAATACCGATACATATAGTTCGAATTTATATTTATGTGCATAAGTGCCCAACATATATGTTTAAATTAGAATATTTCTTTTAAGGTTAGAAAACAATTTTATGTACATACATAACTTTACATAGTCACTATACGTGCTCAACATACGTAACTTGATTTTGTCCTCGACCTTATATATATATATATATATGGTTGCTGGCTTTTATTTGGTAATTTTGTTTTGGACTCGATTGATCGTGTCACGTGTGTGCTGGATTTCAGCCTTTTCAAAATAATATTGTTAGCTCGCTTGTGTTGGTTTTGCACCGGAGTTCATCATGGTGAGATTCTATTTGGTATTCATCTTTCCTTTTTTATTTGGCTTTGGTCTTGATTTATTGACGCGTGACCGAAAGTATCTAAGATTAGCAAGATGATAGCTCCGATTTTATTTCCTTTCTAGTGTTCCTGATTTCCACCGTTTAGATTAGTTAGCACAAAAAACGTCTTCGTGTCTCGTGCTGCTGGATTCGATTTTGGGAAGGATTTCCTAGGAGATTTGAGTGTGAACTCTAGGATGGCCTTTGTCAGTCGACACCAAAAATATTTCAGACAAAAAAAGAGGTTGAAATTTTAGCTCTTTATTTGGAAAAAAAAATTGGAAGATGAAACACGGAGATTCCCGGTTTGGCACGCTATCTGGATTAGGATTTGGTTTGGCGAGATAGAATTTCATATTGATTTCTGCGTTCTACCGAGTCCTTGACGTATAGGAGACGAACAATGTCTATAAATATATCTATACCTAACTCTTCATTGTCCGGAAGTTAAAGGGAGACCGATCTAAAAAGAATGGATAGACGGAAAAAAAAAGTTGAAATTTTGCCTATTTATTATTAGGTATAGATATAGATTAATTCAAAAAATCTAGAAAATCAATGACTGAAATTCGTTTCAGGTATTACCTCCTAGGAAGTAAAATTTGTACCGTAGTATTACCCATTACTCTTATGGTTTTCCTTACGCGCAATTGTCATTGAAGAGAAAGAAACCTTACAAGTTTGCCAAAAACAAATGTTTTTCGTACGTTACGTGCTAGGTCCCTACTTCTCTCTCACTGCCAGATGGGCCTCCTCACCGTCTTTATCTCTCATGAAGAGAGGGAGATGGGTCATGGGTGAGAGGTGGTGCTCTAGCTAACCCATAGCTCCCATGAGGAGCGGAGCTCTAGTCAGGCTGCGGCGAACTCACACCTCCGTGAGGGGCGGAACTGAAGCTGTTTTTATAACATGTTATATTAAATGAACAATAGGACAGGTTATTTGGAAACCGAAAATGTTGGGCAAATTCACTTCAAGATCCATGAATAGATATATCATGCATGTATAGTATAGGGTACTAAATAGTAGAACGCTGGAGGTGTGGAAGACCAAACTCCCTTGGAAATCCAAATCTTTTTATAGATGGTATGTCATAATTATTGAGTTTTTTCCATATATGTTATTAAGAAAGATGGTCGATTCTCATAAGTTACTAAAAAGTTGGCACAGACCCTGGTGCTATAATGTTAAACATTTCTGTCGAAGACACCATTCCATCTCCATTTTATTTGATTTTGACCTTTAGCAACTCTGACATGTGGGACCAGACAAGGAAAATATCTATATTTAGGGATGAAAACGGATCGGATACGAACGGATACTGCTGATATTATATTTGTTTTCATATTTTTTCTCGGATTCGGATTCGGACACGGATAGCTATTGGATACAACTACCGATACACATGTCTCGGATACGAATACAAATAAATATGTATCAAATACAAGTTAAGTCGGACACGGATAGGGTCGGTTACGAATATTTCTCCGGATATTGAGTAAAAGTAGCATCTATATATACAACATGTGTTGCAGTAATTTGATCACTCCATGAGTCCTAATTACAACTAGATGATACGTGTAGAAGCAAATTATCAATAGCTCATATACAAGTTCCATTTGTCATGTTTTTTTTAAAGTTGAGTTACATTGTCATAGCTTATGAAAATGTTTTGAGTACATACAAAAGTCATACCATCTCAAATGTTGAAATTAGCTCTATTAAAAAAAATCTCATTGAGTACTAATCATAACCACCAACTAGCCAACTCAACGTCCAAGCCAGTCTGGCCGCTCAGGCCAGTTGCACGATGGGCTTCGGCCTTGGGCCAACACATCCTACTACTTGTGTTGGGCCTATGCTTGATGCAAGCAGTCAAGAAACAAGACAAGTTTAGTCCCACCTTGAGTCCTAGCTAGCAACAAGGGATCAAACTTCCTATTTGACACTAACCACAGCACACGTGAAGGGTGAGAGTGCGAGACATAGTCCATTGAGCGCTGCCAAACTGCTTGGCTTGGTTGACGTTCAAAGTATAATTAATGTTGTTAACTACTACAGTATATGTATATATATTAACACCAAATTTTCAGTTCAATTTAAATTTAAAAAATTAGATATATTTTTGAATATCCGATATATGGCGGATATTAGTGAGATTGTATTTATATCCGTCATCTGAGAGAAGTTTGAATTTGTATCCGTAATTCACAAAATTGATCGGATATCTAATACAAACATCTGTTTAACTATTTCGGTGCCTCCGGCGGATGGATGGTCGGATAAATATCCGACCGTTTTCATCCTTATTCATATTGTCCTTCGGTGGCGTGCGGCTTTACACTGGGGTCAGAGTCACCAGGTGTGCTGGGCTAGCCGGAGGGCGGCGGGCGATGCCGGGTTGTGCAACGAGCCAACGACAGCGACAGCGTGGGGCTCTGGAGCTTCGACGACAGCGTGGGCTATTAGGCGTCTAGGCAAGCCGGCGATTTCCTTCTGACTCCCTCGTGCTGCACGCTTGCACACCCTTCATTGCCGAATAATCAAAGCGTCTCCTCCAGCATTGCTTACGATACGTACGAGGTTTCCACGTCTGTATCTTCAGCTGCCATCCGTTTAATCGACTAATCTCTGATCTGTTTAATCACTTGCTGTCCATTCCCCTGCGCGTGCACTGTCAGTCAGCCCTCAGCAGCCCGGGTCCGACGCAGCTGCGAACAGGGCGGCAGGTGGACTTGGCCTGGGATGCCTCAAGGCCGGGAGGACGAGCTCCTCGTTGCGTGTCGTTCGTCGGTCGGCAGATACGCAACCCGTTTGATACTGCAATGAGATGATGCTTCCTGTTCGCCTTAAACTACTTTCACCTTATTTCATCTTCTTTTTCTCACAAAACAATATTTAATCAGTCAGAATCATATGACTTGTGTACCAACTAAACATGGATGTTGCTACTGTACGACGCATAGTTACATTAACGCAAGTTTTTACTGTATGAGATTACAGTCGCGCAGGCACAAACAAACTTACTCACGGGGGATGGAGATGGCAAATGCTTTTCATCCGCTCGGCCTCTACCTGCGTGATCGTTTAGGTTTAGGGTGTTTGGTCGATCACATATGCCTGGTCGCCTGGATCGTTTTGTTTCGCTGTCTACATAGCGTCGGCTGGGCATGGTCGTGGGCTTGGGTAGGGCGCTAGTGGCTACACGGCAGGGAAACGAGAAAACTAATTGTGTACTAGTGCGTTTATTTTTCTTATCCACTTTGCATTTTTTCTAATGATTCATATACTAGCTAATTTTTTTTCTTATTTTTAAATATTATTTTGTTGATGAAACGATCGTCAATACTAGAGCTACAATTTTCGTAAAAATAAATAAATCTACAATTAGGCTGGGAAGCATGTAGTGTAGACAGCTCACAAACGGTTGTTTGATATCGCCATCGGTTCGAACACGAGCACACTGCAACATTTGAAATTAGTGTGGTAAAAAATGATCAACAACAATCACTCTGGCAATAATCCTCTCTCCCACCCTCCCTCCCCCACCATCGCCCCCTGTTGTTGATCGCCTGCGCCTGCACCCACATGGGGTCATCCTCCGACCTCGCTGCTCGCTTAGACTTCTCCATCGGGAACAAGTTCGAGAAGGATGTGGATCGACATTTTGGTACCCTGGTACACCATTCCCCCCATCGGCTGATGGATCTTTCTTCCTACTTGCCACTTTTCGCCGTTTCCTATTTCGGTTGATTGAGGACTCCATCTCCTTGGCTCTTCAATCTTGTTTGGGTGGTTGTGCTGCTGGTTTTCACGTTCATTTCTTAAGCACCAACCACTTTCGATTCTCTGTTTCCTGCAAACAAGTTGGGTTCCATGTGTATCGTCTTCGTCGTGTGATTACATCTCAATTTGATATCTATTTTCATCTATGGAGCAAAGGCACGCCCAACTGGGAGAGAGAAAAGAGAAAAATGTCTCTGGGAAGAGGAACAAGAAAGAGAGTGGTCTATCGTCCTCTCTAAGAGCACCAAGAAATCGATAAAAAAGGAGAGTAATAAGCGTGTTTCTTTTGCCAAAAATATTTTTCAGAAGCCTCCGAGGTAACCTGCTCAGTCTCATGGTTTGATCCAATTTGGTTCCCTTCTCCTTCCTCTCCCTCTGGCTCAATAAGAATTGGACCTGCTCCCTCTTGCCTTCGTTGGGGATAAATTTGATTTTCATCTCGATCGCGTCTGTGTTCTTCGCGGCAGTTCACAGCGGCATGCCCGTTGTCGGTGTTTAGAAACCACCAACAAGTAAATTTGTACGCATGTCGGGTTCCGAATGGTGAGACAAAGAGACAAGAGGATTATACTGGTTCGGGCAAGAAATCCCTACGTCCAGTGTGTAGCTGCTCGTGTTCCTTATCTCTGCTTGGAGGGGGTTACAAGCTTGGTCGAGAGAGGGGGTATGAGCCCCAAGTCTCTGAGTGCGTTGGTGTATGAGTGTGTTCTAACTCTATGCTTGCTATTCTTTGATTGTTCGATTGTCTGATGTCCGTCGTCGTCCCCCCCTCACCCTCCTTTTATAGTAGCAAGGAGGATGGGGGAGTTGCAAGTGTGCACCGAGGAGCACATCCTGAGAGGCGGTGCCTTTGCCTTCTCCGAGAAGGATGCGGAGTACTCATAATACTATATTCTTATTGTCTCCGTACTTGGTCGGAGGCAGGGCGTCGTGTCGGCCTTCCACCGCTTCGCCGGAGAACACGGGGGGGGGGGGGGTGTCCAGTTAAGCCCATAGTGGATAGAGGCATGGATAACTACAGCTCCGTCGGCTGGTACACCGTTTGTACCTTCCCCAATTCTTTTTGCGTACGGTGAGATTCCTCCTCGCTTGGCCAATGGACTCTGTTATTCAGAGGGTCCCACTGTACCCGTTGCACTCTCGTTCGATGAGCTCCTGTAGGGGCCGGGGATGTATGAGGCTGTCTCCGCCTCGCGAGAGGTATGATTCCGTCCTGTCCAGGTGTCTTGCTTCGTCCCGTCCCGATTGGGGAACTTAACATGTCTTCGTTTGGGCAGGAGCCAGGGTGTTATCATGGGCCCCGGATTATACGGGGTGTACGATCCTATGTGGTTCTGTACCTCCATTCTTATCTTATAGAGGGCGCGACGTCGGCAGGTAAGGAGTAGCGACCTTATCCCTTCGTATAGGGGTAAAGATGTCTTTCCTCTATTGTTGACATGTCTCCTGGAACCAACGGCCTTGCCGT
>CM039121.1:27228799-27320401 GCA_022036555.1 Microstegium vimineum
GCAGTTGAAGAATGACCAAGGAGTTTGTTTACAGGATCATGAAAGCAAAGCTGGCAGAATGGGAGTCACAGAGAGACCAGCTATGCTCTTTGACCTTCAGAATCTCTTCACACCACATGATGATCTACAGTAGCTTGTTGAACCAGTTAACCACGAAGAGATAGATGATATAGTCAAGAGAATGCCAGTAGATAAGGCCCCAGGGCCAGATGGCTTTAATGGTCGCTTTCTAAAGAAATGCTGGCATGTAATAAAAAATGATTTTTATGCCTTGTGTGACAGATTTTATGAAGGGAATATGATTTTGGGGTGCATCAACAACTCATTCATCACCCTTGTCCCAAAGATTAGAAACCCTGCAACATTTAGTGACTTTAGACCCATCTCTCTTATGAATTGTAGTTTCAAGTTGTTAACCAAAATACTGGCAGATAGACTTCAGAAAATCATTATACAGATCATTCACAAATATTAGTATGGATTTATCTGAAATAGATCGATACAAGACTGTCTAGCATGGTGTTTTGAATTCATTCATCAATGTCATCAGTCAAGGAAGGAAGTAGTAATTCTCAAGCTAGATTTTGAAAAGGCATTTGACACTATGGAACATAGTTCTATTCTGTTAGTAATGCAACATATGGGTTTCCCTAATATTTGGATCCAATGGATTAAGATGATCCTTTCTATAGGCACGTCTGCAGTTCTACTTAATGGAGTACCAGGCAAGAAATTTCATTGCAGAAGGGGGTACGTCAAGGAGATCCTTTATCTCCACTTTAAGGCCCCTTTGGTTGTGCTTTTCAACCTGCTTTTACTTTTGCAAAAGCCAAAAGCCAACCAAAGGGCTCAAAAGCCACATCTGCTTTTGCCCAAAAGTAGCTTTTACCGTAGTACAAATCCAAAAGCATCCCACCCCCCTGCTTTCATCTGCTTTTGGAACAAATAATTACCCACCTACCACTTGTTATGTACCGAATCATTTTTTCTTTATATTCTTGATCTGCTCGCCCGTCCCGCCTCCACTCCATCCGCCGTGTGCACCTACCCCTCGCCCCCGACTCCGGTGGCCGTCCCACGCCCGCCCCGACTTCGGACGACCACGCGGCACACCCACCCTCCCTCGGACGGCCACCATGCGTGCCCGCCAACTGTCGGTGTCTAAAATGGTGGGGTCTAGACAACCAACGAGTAAATTTCTAAGCGTGTCGGAGATCGGATGGTTACGCTCAGAGAACACACAGTTTATACTGGTTCAGACACGAACTCCCTACGTCCAGTGTTCTGCGGAGTCGCGTTACCGAGCGTGGAGAGCTCGTAGAGGGGAGCTACAAGCTGTGGTGAGAGAGGGAAGCTGGTTCCCAGGTCTCGTGCGTATAGGTTCTTGGTTCTGGTGAGAGCTCGCATGAATGTAAGCAAGTGTGTGTGTGTGAGTCGAGTGGACTCTGAGAATGTCCAGAGAGAGAGAGTGGAGGTCCATTCTCCCCCTTTATACGTAGGGAGAGATGGAGGATTACAGTAGAAAGGAAGAGAGGGAAAAGTGGGCCCGACCAAGGCTGTCGACTTGGGAGTGCTTTAGCTTTTGTTCGCCTTCCTTGCCGAGGAAGATTATGCCTGTAGACACGCCGCTCAGGCCCTGTTCGTCCTTGATGGAGCTGTAGCCATGCGCCTCATGACCGGGAACACCGCTGTTCCCCGACTTGGGTATGGGCGGGGGTTGGCAGCACAGGGCCAGGCACCCCCGTGTTCCGTCGTACAGGTTTGAGAGTGCCCTAATCCCTGTGTAAGTGTCCTTCGGAGGTATGACTCGGGGATGGTGAACGTCAGTCATCGGTTAGGCCGCACAAGACCTTGTACTGCAGGGAGGGCACAGGGGCAGTCATGGCGGAACATGCCTTGGAGCCCCATCCCTGAGGATGAGAGGGATTGTGGACCTTTTGACTATAGGTCGGGACGCCACAGGCCGGTTGTGGCGGTGACCCCTCCGAGGGTAGATGGCATCACGGATGACGCCTTACTAGCTCGGGCGAGGCGGAAGTGTCTCCGAAGGTAGATGGCGTCACGGCTGACGTCACCCTGGCTCGGACGAGGCGGGAAAGCCCCCAAGGGTGGATGACGTCTCGGTGACGTCACCCGAGCTCGGGCGAAGCGAAAGATCCTCCGAGGGAGCGGTGCCTGTCTTGGTTGGTCGGAGGCGTAGAGCCCCTGTGGATGGGTGACGTCGCCCCCGCTCGGACGTGGTGGAGAGCCCCTGAGGGTGATTTTGTTTTTGCGAAGCGCGGTGTTTAGGGTACCCTATTCTCAGGTATCCGACACCCCGGCGCCCCGACGGGCAGCCGCCCCTCGCCCTCTCTTCCACGACCCCTCTCTCTTCCCGGCGCCTGGCGAGAGGAGGCTGCTGCCGCCGTGCGCACCGACTCCTGACGACCGCCACACGCACGCCCGCTCCGGCGGGCAGCCACCGAGAGTGCCCGCTTCGACAGTCGCCGGGAGCCCGCCCCGCCTGTGCCCGCCGTGCGCGGCGGCCCCACCTCCACTCTGGACACCGCACGGCGCACCCGTCCCTCCCTCTGACGGCCGCGCCCGCCCCGACGGGCAGCCGCCCCTCGCTCTCTCTTCCCGGCGAGAGCAGGCCGCACGATACCGTCTTCCTCGGCGAGAGCGAGCAGACCGCACGACACCGTGTCACCGTCTTCCTCGGCGAGCCTCTCGCCTCTTCCCGGCGGCCTCCGCCCTTGCTTTCACGTTGGAGCCGTCACGCACAGGCCGGCCGAGCCCCTGCCCCTCCCTTGTCCTCTCTGGTCAGCTTAGGAGGGGAGAGAGAGGAAGAAGAAAGGATATTGTCAATGACACATGGGGTCAGTTGTAAGTGACTGGGAGTTTTTCCAAAAGTCACAACACCTCAACCAAATGGACTTTTGACTATCCCACAACAACTTTGTCAAAGTAGCTTTTGCAAAAGTAAAAGCCCACAACAGCTTTTCCAAAAGCCACAGCCCAACCAAACAGGGCCTTATTTGTATTGGCAGCTGAGTTACTATAGGTAATCATAAACAAGGCATCCTCTATGGGTCTCTTGAGATGGCCCATCCCACAACCAGATGAGAATTTTCGATTGTGCAATATGCAGACGATACCCTCCTGATCATGGAAGCGGATGCTTCACAACTTTTCTTCTTAAAAGGAGTTTTGCACTCTTTTTCTGAATCGACGGGTCTTAAAGTCAATTATCGTAAATCACAGATCATCCCGATTAATGTAACAACTGAGAAGATGGAAATTCTAGCCAATACTTTCGGTTGTCAGGTGGGTAGCCTTCCTTTTACCTATTTGGGCCTCCCTATGGGCGCTACAAAACCAAAGTTTCAAGACCTCATCCCAATGATGGACAAAGTGGAACGTCGTCTATCAGCATGCTCCTCGCTGCTTTCTTACTCAGGAAGGCTAGAGATGATCAAGACTGCTATCACTCCGATCACCACTTATGCCTCATGTGTCATCCAGCTGCTCAAGGGAGTCATTGACAACATAGACTATGCCAGAAAGCAGTGCCTTTGGAGAGGCAACTCAGCTCAATAGAAGGGAGGAAACTTAGTAGCGTGGCCTGTAGTGATGCAACCCAAAGATAAAGGTGGACTGGGAGGAATTAACTTGCGTTTGTAGAATGATGCACTTCTACTCAAGAATTTGGATAAATTCTATAATAGGAGAGATATCCCTTGGGTCCAGCTCATTTGGTGGAAATATTACCAGAACAAAGTGCCACATGCTGCTAGAGAAGTTGGCTCTTTTTGGTGGAAAGACACTCTCAGAATCACTAATTTGTTCAGAGGAGTTGCACGATGCACTATTGGAGATGGATCGACTGTTCTGTTCTGGGATGATATCTGGATAGACCAGGTCCTATCAGAACAATACCCAAGATTGATCTCTTTTGCTAAAAACACTAGAGCTTCGGTCAAAGATATGCTGCAGGCCGAAGAGTTAGAAGATTTGTTCTTCCTGCCACTGTCACAGGACGCGTTTGTGGAATTGGAAGCACTGCAGCAGCAGTTGTTAGCATTACAGGCCCCTCAATCAGAAGAAGATGTATGGAATTTTGTCTGGGGAAGTAGAAAATACTCCTCTCAACGGCTATATAAGTTGGCCTTCAGTGATGTTGACACTCACCTAGCTTTCAAATGGATTTGGACAGCTTTCAAACGTGAGCCCGTGACCACTCTTTTAGGTCTTATTTGAATACACATGTATCTATCTCAAATCACATGGATTGAAGTGGATTAAAGTAGAAATTATACACTCCAACACATGTGGTTTAAAGGAGATACATGTCATCTAAACGAGGTGTTACAATGGTCAAACACACACACATGGCCCACCTCGACAGCTCCCGGCCTTGGGGCTGCCCTCGGCCAGCTGAGTACGGACAAGGCCAGGGACAGATGGCGCATTCACTTCACCTAGTTTGATATAACGATCAACCTGTTCGCTTGGCTTTTCAGCCGACTTAAATCCAGCCAGAACATTGTTTTTCTTTCACAAGAAATCAGTCAGCAGTGTATAATCCTGTCATAACAGTGCATAATCCTGCCAAGCGAACAGGGTGGTTGTTGACGGTAGTTAATGTGTAAACATAAATCGCTGATACTGGCTACATATGATAGCATGAGAGCTCCACAGAGACGCCTAAGTACAATATTTAGGGCTTTTTTGTAGCGTGGTGTGTATTTAGTTGAAGCCTAGGCCTATGTTATATTCTCTCAGTCTCAAAAAGAATGTGTAGCTTTTGAGAAATTAATAAATCTTAAGTTTAACCAAATATATATATAAGAAGTTGCTGATATTTATGATACCTAATAAGTGTAGTTCAATTAATCATGAAATATATTGTTATAATAAATAAATTGAGGATATAAATGATTATAATATTTTTTATAAACTTATCAAGCTTAAAATTTTGACTTAGTCTAAGCTTAGAATGACATTATTTGAGGATGAAGGTAGTATAAGCTATTATAGCATCTCTTCCTGTAATATCATCAATTTATAATTTAGTTTTCAAGTTTAATCTAGTTACTATATTTTTTATTTACATGGTAAGTTGAAACTCTAGTTATATATATATATATATATATATATATATATATATATATAACTGATATTTTGATTTAGACGTGTGGAAATCTATGTCTAAAACTGAAATAAGAGCCAAGCAAAAAAAACTGAAATAACAGAAAAAAATATACTCGTAACTAGTGAATACTCTGTTGATGTTGGATCGATGGACTCAACTACCTTCACTAGCGGGCCCCGTCTAGCAGGCCACAGCGGAACTGAGAGCGCGCGGGAAAACACCCCACCGCCTTCAACTTTTGGCGCTCATTCTCCCCTCCGCAAAACCCAAATCTAGGGTTCAGTCATCCCTTTCCCGGCGTGCAACGGCAATCAAATGTAAGCAAGCGGCCACTGGGCCAACGAGTCTTCCCTTCATGCTCAGCGGAGTGCACTTGCCAGCATGAGCGGGCGGCGGGGTCAAGCTGCTAGAGGAGGCGGAGGGAACTGGCGGCGGAGCGGGTCGGCGAAGGCGAAGGAGCAGCGGCTGCGCCTGGGCGCGGAGGAGCTCCTCGAGAGCCGGTTAGGATTCGCGCCATACACTGACGGCGAGCGGCGCCTCGGATGGCTTCTCACCTTCTCGTCGGTGAGTTCGATCTCGCCCCTCTCTGGTCTCTTCGCTGCAGTTGTTTTGGGTTGAGTCCCAACTGTGGATCTCCCGGGAAATTAAGGGCGAACCTGCGTGATGCCGTGGTCCGCGTTGGGATTGAACTGGAATATGCTCAGTAGAAATGGGGTCGAAAGTCAAGTAGAAATATGCAGCAGCAAAAAAGATTTTACTTTTTGTTTTGGTTAGTGCGTCGGCAGGTAATTGGGTAGCTGGGCAGTGAATTTCTTATGTACCTCTAGCCATTGGAGAGACTACCACCATATCCTGGTAGGCATGTGCGCTCAGTGAATTTTGATGTAGCTTAGTGAAAACTTGTGTGCATACTAGTTACAAAACCAGTTCTTCTAGTCAAGGTTAGAAAAGGAGCTAGGCGGTCTCTAGGTGATGATCCATCGCCTAGAGCCTAGGCGAGCCTAGGCATTTTCTAGGCATTTTGTTAAATTTGCACATAACGTGTGTAGCTGAATAAATAAGTATAGTAGCTGAATAAATTTGCAGATACATATGATATATAGTCACACAACTTACTATACAGGCAAACAAACAAGTACATATACAAAGGGGGTAAATTACTAAGTGCAGTAGGAGGCAAACAACCAGTAGACTATCAAGCAGAGGATAATTTATGCGGAGGACTGTAGGAGCCAATAGAATACCAATCAGAGGAGGATCTATGCGTTGGAGCAGTGGAAGGAGGAGTAGAGGAGGAAGAAGGCAGGGATCAGAGGAGAGAGGAGCAGGGGAGGGTGGAGGAAGGGAGCATAGGAGAGAGGGGCAAGGGAAGGTGTACCTTACTTTGGGGCTTGGGTTCACGTTGGTTGGCGGCAAGGAAGCAGTTCTGGAGGCACGGGCGGCAGGGAGGAAGCTGCTCGGCGAGGAGGAAGCAGCTTCATGGGTGATGGGCGGTTGGAGTGAGAGCGGGACTCGCTGGTGTCATGGGCAACGAGTGGCTGGTGGAGCCCGGTGACTCTGTCTGGTGACAGCAGCGAGGAACTCCTCTCTCTCTATAACCCTCTATAGGCACCGGTACATGGCCTCCTTATCCTTCCCGCGCGGCCGTTTGCTTTTTGCTCGTTCCCGCCCGCAGCCGTGCACACTCTCTGGCCTGCCAAAAAAGACCCGTGCGCGCACTCCCGCTTCGCCTTGTCCGCCTTCTCGCCGCACAGGCGCTGCAGAAGTGCCGCCTAACGCCGCGTAGGCGCGGCCACCACCTAGAGGCGCACATGGCCCCCTAATCGCCGCAGTAGCCCTCCGCGCAGTGCCTACTCGTTCCTAAGCGGCTGCCGATTAGCATCTTGTCGAACACTGCTTCTAGTTTCATATATAGAACTACAGAAATTATTGAAACTTCACTGAATGTAAATAAAGTGTTTCAATGTAGATGGTTCAATAAATTTTAAGGAGTGACTTGAATCTTTATCTTAGTGAAACAGCAGGGTTTGACCCTTATTGTAAATATATAATTTTAAAAGTTTTAAAAGAAATCATGTACTTAAAAAGAGGAAAAAGAAGAATACATGTCATCAGATCTACTGGCAACACCTTAAAGTTTCTTAATTGTAAAATGAAATCAAGACTCAGCTTTTGTTTGAAGGAAAATAAAGTAAGATTACAATTTAACCCCTATAACACCTGCAGTCATCATGGGAAGACGAGGACACCGGAAAAATCTACAGCTGTGTTGACTTATACTTTGTGTCACAGGTAAATTTTGCAATTACAAAATGAGGCCTGTCTGAACTTCCATATGTCTAACTTTGTATATTTTCTTGCAGGATGGGTCTACATTTAAAGTGAAATACAAGTTTCGGCCTTACTTTTATGCCGCAACTAAGGTGAGCTAGAGCATGAGGTTTTATTCTAATACTCCCACCATAAAATTCGATCACGGAGAAACTTGAACCTTTTCTGATGCAGTTTTCGTTTGCTGGTGTTCTATTTTGGTATATTGTAAATTTTGCAGGACAAGATGGAGTTGGAAGTTGAGGCATATATTAGGCGACGTTATGAAGGAGAAATTTCTGACATAGAAATAATTGAGAAGGAGGATTTAGATCTGGTTTGTCACTTGCTCTGCATGTCGAATCTAATATTCTGATAGACATCCATCATGAAATCCTGTCATGGTGGTAAGTTTGGCTCTATGTTGAGGTCTAAGATATTTTCTGCAGGAATTTTGATCTCCTTAGGTTTGTATCATTATACTTGATGACTTGATTCTCCATTGATGGCCATCCTTGTGTTATAGACATAGTGAGATTCATATGTCCCTGGAGTTTAGCTGAAGCTGAATGCTTCAAATGTTCAGTTTGAATTTTTGAATATACATGCTAGTTATAATATGCTAAACTGACAGATTATTGTTTAAATATGAGTAAGGGAGATTCCAATGTGCTCTTGATTGTGTCTTTTTTTTACCATTTTGATGTGTCTGAGCCAGGTGTAGAATATATTTTTAACACTTCCACTCTTGTTGCAGAAAAATCATCTTTCTGGCTTGAAGAGAAAATACCTGAAGCTTCAGTTTGATACTGTACATCAATTAATGCGTGTAAGGAATGACCTATTACACGTTGTTGAAAAGAATGAAGAAAAAATAGATGCCGTGGAGGCATTTGAATCAATTCATGGTGTAAAAAGGTGCCTATACACTTTGCCGCATCCAGCTTAATTATTGTGATCTAAGACATCTTTATGTTTTCTATGCAAAATAACTTTATATAGCTCTTTCCTTAGTTTTATTTGGATTAATGTTTACCGCGTTATCCATTTTCTTATTTGTGAACTATAGTCTGTTGATCATGTGCACTATGGCAGGGTAGAAAGGCCACAAGATTACATAAATTACATCACTGATTTGCGTGAATATGATGTTCCATATCATGTCCGTTTTACTATAGATAATGGTGAGCCCTATACCTGCTAATCCTTATTGACACACTGATTTGCCACTGACTCTTTGTTACTAAATCAAATCATTTCGTAGATGTCAGAAGTGGACAGTGGTACAATGTTAGTGTATCTGGTTCTGATGTTTTGCTTCAGAGAAGGGAAGACCTGCTTCAGCGTGCAGAAGTTCATGTATGTGCATTTGATATTGAAACCACAAAGCTGCCCCTGAAGTTTCCAGATGCTGAATACGACATGATAATGATGATTTCATACATGATTGATGGACAAGGGTACCTGATAATCAACAGAGAGGTTTTGACTTGCATTTTTTTGCCCAATGCTTGTTTATCACTTTCTGTTTATGTTCATTTATGGCTTGAAACATCCTTTGCTCTATTTCTGGGGCGTATCGCATAGCCTTGGCAGCACCAATCACCTGATAATTCCTTCAGGATGTTCTTTCTTTATCTCACTTCTTGCAGAATAACATTCTGTTGTTTTCTTATGTAAGCCCCCCCTAACAGAAATTCTTATGTAAGCCCCCCTAACAGAAATGATTTTGTGTTAGAAAATGGTAAAAAACAGTTGGCTTGTCTGTCGTTTACTGGATACATACTTCAAGATCAGAATTTACAAAAAAAAAAAACCAGCCAGATCTGTTACAAATTGTTGTACTCGTCATGGACATGTGCAGGAAACACCTTATATGGTACTCCCTCCGTTCCAAATTATAAGTCGCTTTGTCTTATTTGGTACATCGAATTTGCTATGTATCTAGACATATGTTATATCTAGATACATAGCAAATTCAATGTAATAAATAAGTCAAAGCTACTTATAATTTGGAATGGAGGGAGTCGGAAAGATACAGACCGTCTAAGAAAACCATTGTAATGTATATCTAACAAAATCATTATCTTGGATTACTCACTTTAGTCTATTGCTTTTGCAAGATGCAGATGTTTCTCAATTAAATTTATACAATGCAGTATTTTTATTTGTTCTTTGTAGTGCGTTGGAGAAGACATTGAAGATTTGGAGTACACACCTAAACCGGAATTTGAGGGGTATTTCAGAGTTAAGAATGTCCAAACTGAGGTATTAGCAACTATCATTTTTTTTGTTCAGCATAATATGAATTGTATGCATCATAATATATTGCTGTAACCCCCTTTATTTCTGTTGTGTATAGTTGGATCTACTTAAAGCATGGTTTTCTCATATGCAAGAGGTTAAGCCTGGGATTTATGTTACATACAATGGCGACTTTTTTGACTGGCCATTTTTAGAGAAGAGGGCTGCACACCATGGAATAAAAATGAATGAGGTGCACTGTCGATTTCATCTAGTTTAGGTTTTATTTGGCAAAGTTAGTTAATTCGGTTATTATAATCTTGTTTTGCGGAAATGCTTTTAGAAAAATCTGGTGTCTCTTTTAAGCTAAGCTGCAGCACTATGTTTTACTACTTTTCTAAAGCATGTTTTAAAATAAATGTTGCGCAGTACAACTTATTCAGAATCTGTCAAATCAGGTTCTGTCGCTGCTCTGGTGGCATAACCATTCTCAAAACTGGTATCAAAGTGTCTGAAGAAAAAAAAGAGTTTTTTTTGGAGGGGAGGGGGGGGGGGGGGGGGCATCAATACCATTTGATAGAAAACACAGTGATCTAAGAAAAAACTGTCTGCGTCTGCAGGGAAAATAAACAAGGGCGTGTTATTCTTTAGTAGTGTTCTTTGTGATATTATACACAATGTTTTTGCTCTCCATTTATTTCTGACCTAGAGCAGATTGGATAAGACATAGAAATGCCAAGTTGATGAGTGTTTCATATCGAGTTCATTTGTATTTTTTATTGTTGCAGGAGATCGGTTTCCAATGTGACAATAATCAGGGCGAGTGTCGGGCTAAATTTTCTTGCCATCTGGACTGTTTTGCTTGGGTGAAGCGAGACAGTTACCTTCCACAAGGAAGCCAAGGTCTAAAGGTGATGCATTGCTTACTGAACAAAAATACCTTTAAACTAACTAGACGGTTTGATAATATCCAGTTTTTATGGATGTGCTTAGTTTCAGTTCTAAATTTGTTAATAAAATTACATATTGGTAATAGTACAAAACAAACTTTTAGTGATACCATGTGGAGCATTTGAATAGACAATCAATATGCATAATTTTAGCATTTTTTATTCCACTAGCACTAAAATGGTTCGCCATTTACCTTTTGCTGATTATGACGCAGCCCAAATCTTTTATTTTTGTTAGTGTAACAATTTTTACATTATCTGCATATTCTTGTGCTTACTATTAATATTTTTTCTTCTTATTTAACTATTTCTCATTTCTCTTATTATATTGTCACGCTTGCAGGCTGTTACAAAAGCCAAGCTTGGTTACGATCCTCTGGAGGTTAATCCAGAAGATATGGTTCGCTTTGCTATGGAGCAGCCACAGGTACCTTAAGTTTTCCCTTTTTTTTATTCTGATGAAGTAACATTATCTCCAATGGAGGTGGTTTAAATACGTTATGTGACACAACACTAAATATTACTGCTTGGCTGTGATTTTTTGTTTAGTTATATGGATTGTACTTGTCTTAATTTAAAATATTTGCCTGAGTTCATTTTGATCCCATCGTTTCTTTTGCAGACAATGGCTTCATATTCTGTATCAGATGCTGTTGCGACGTACTATCTATACATGACTTATGTCCATCCTTTCATCTTTTCTCTTGCAACTATACTACCTATGTCACCTGATGAGGTACTGCGGAAAGGAAGTGGGACACTTTGTGAAATGCTGCTAATGGTTCAGGTCTGTTTGATGTATATTTTCTGCCATGTTTCAATAACATATGCATCTTGAAGCAATACCTTCATCTAGATCCAGGTGTTTCTTATGGAACTCTCAAGTACTTGAGCTGTCAAATTGTGCTGAAATAGACCTTTCTTCTTTTGTTTTTCTGTTTTCTTGATGTGAAATTGGTGATGGTTTTATTTTGATGCTATGCTTTTCCTTCCCATTCAAGTTCTATGTATATCATGTGATTTTTTTTTGGTTATCTTCTACTTTAAGTTGCTCCACAGACAGTTTGTGTTACATAAAGCTTGTTTGCTCCTTAAGAGGATGCAAAGTTGTGAATACATATTTTCAAAACAAAAAAAATCTTGTGGTTTTTTCCCACTTTTGCTTCATTGCTTGTTCTTGGATTTGAGTCCACGGAAAGTGCTTGAACTCCCAATTTTCATAACTATGAACAGTGCATCTTTTCCAATCTACCTCTGATACCCATGCTTGCTCAATTTAGTTTCTTTTTAATTTATAGGCATTCAAGGCTAGTGTCATTTGTCCTAACAAGCACCAAGCTGATCTAGAGAAGTTCTACAATAACCGTTTATTGGAAAGTGAAACCTACATTGGTGGTCATGTTGAGTGTCTTGAAACTGGTGTGTTTAGATCTGATCTACCCACAAAGTTCCAACTTGAACCATTAGCATATGAGGTAATTTTTTATCCCTTTTCTAGAGCTGGTTGTTGGCATTTGTTAACGCAATCTATTTTACACTGATGTTGTTCAACAGATTATTTGCAATTTCTATATTAACAATCCACATTCTTGTTGCAGCAACTCATTGGAAATCTTGATCGTGATCTGCAATATGCCATTGCTGTAGAAGGAAAGTTGGATATTGATTCTGTCGCAAATTATGATGAAGTCAAGGATGCCATAGAGCAAAAGGTATTAGATATTGTCTAGCAAGATACTTTGATCTTCACTCTAAGTCCAGGCTATCAAATGGAAATATATTACAATAATTGGAGCAGGAAAATGAAAATAATTCAAAATTGAGACCAATATATTCCATCTGTAACTCACTGTGTTTTCATTTCGAAGATTGTTACTTATCTTTTGATTTTGAAACATATATTTCACTGCACTCCAGGATTATAACTTGAGTAATTGGCTAATGTACCAAAGTGCAAAGATAGCCGTTCTCTAATGTTTATATAGGAACCTTGTCATAATTTGCATTAATCATGTATTACATATTTTGAAACCAAGCTTGTGTGACTTTCGTTCTTATGTTGAATTCTCAGCTTGTTGCATTGCGAGATCACCCAATTCGTGAAGAACGACCTCTTATCTATCATCTGGATGTTGCTGCTATGTATCCTAATATTATTTTAACTAATAGACTCCAGGTATTTCCTTGTACATTGATCTATTATTATATCTAATGTCGTATTACTTTGTGCTCTAATGTAAGTTGAACCTAGCTTGTAGAATTAGTAGGCCTTGAGGATGCCAAGAACATTTACAAAGGAAAGATTAGACAGATCAGAGATGCCTTATAATACTCAGTTACAGATTGACTAAAATTCACTGGTATTATTATCAAAATGGCTACTGAACAGTTGAGTTGTTTAATTGTTTTACCAAATACATCAATCTAAATTGATCTATTTCCTATTGGGGGTGAGTTCCTTGATGATATCCTTAGGGAGTTATCTATGTGAGATGTAGTCATATAAGAAGTTTTGAAAGATCATGATTTGGTGAGGTACATACATGGCTTAGCTTCCTTGGCTACCGTTTCTAGCCATATGGCTAGTTGAAAGGATTATATGGTTGATGCCCGCAATCTCATTGGGCACTATCTTTTTTTTTTCCGAACACGCAGGAGAGCTGCGTATCATTATATTGAAGGAAGAAAAAGGGAGTCTTACAAGGTCCCAAACCACACACGCCCACCCACACTAATATACTAATACAGCAGGATCTCTGGATCGCCGGATAAAGATAAAAAAGGCCGACCACACTACAACATCGCATTACACTGGTCCACCAGCGGCGAGCAGGGAAATTCCCTTGGCTCCAGCCATAGACCACCAATTAGCTTCTTCCCTAGCCAAAGCCAACACAATATTAATATTTGGGGAGGTCCCATTGAAGACATTGGGCACTATCTCACTGAAGCATCATTCTGGGTTGTATAGACAACACAAAGAAGCAGAGAGAATGTTTAGACTGTTGCATTGCCAAAAATTCATTAAGGCGCTATTAGTTTTCGTGCACTGACCAGTGACCAGTCCTCTGAAAATCTTTAGTTGTTAGGCCCATAGGCAAAGCACTCATATTTCAGGACTCCTAGCATAATCTCAATCTGGTATTACAGTGTGGGTTGGTGGTGCCAGAGTGCAAGCCAGTGTCAAGGACACTTCAGCTTCAGCGCAAGGGGTGCCAGAGCCTAGAGCTAGCAATGCAGGCCTTGCCTAGTCAACCTTGTGCCAATAATTATTAAAATTAGATAAAATGAAACCTTTGCGAGCCTTTATTTGATACCTCCAGCTCCAATAATTGTACTGAGATTTGTGCACAAATCAATTTACCCTAAAGAATGATGACTACTATGGAAACATCTAAGTTGTATTTGAATCAATCACTCTGTTCCATGAACTATTCTGTTTATTCAAAAACCATCCACTTTCTTCTAAGTCGTGCTACCATATTAGGTACCTACATGATTATAGAACTAAAATGAACCTTTTCCTCGTTGGTTGCAGCCACCATCCATAGTTACAGATGTGGACTGCACAGCATGTGATTTTAACCGTCCTGGAAAAAATTGCCTCAGAAAGCTTGAATGGGTCTGGCGAGGAGAGACCTACATGGCAAAAAAGAAGTATGCATTACCAATTTATGTGCTGTGATTTTTTATCAATATTTTATCTAATGTGGTTGTGTTTGTAGTGACTATTATCACATAAAGAGGCAAATTGAGTCAGAGCTGATTCAATCTGGTGGCATCGCATCGTCAAAGCCTTTTCTTGACCTCTCAAAACCGGAACATTTACTTAAATTGAAGGATCGTTTGAAGAAATATTGCCAAAAGGTACTATTCCAAAATTCATGGGTAAATTCTCTTTTGGTGAGCCTTATGTGGATTGGTGGACGTTCTTATGTCACAACACAGGCGCACAAAAGAGTTGTTGATAAACCAATTACTGAAGTCAGAGAAGCTGGAATATGCATGCGTGAAAATTCTTTCTATGTAGACACAGTACGAAGGTCAGTTCAATGCTTACTATATTCATATTCCTCTTTATTTTTGATAGCATAGACATATGGCATTGGTTGTCAATCTGTCCCATGGTAATTTTTCATGGAGCAAACTGCAGTTGTTTTATACTAATGATTTAGATGGGCATGCTCTAAATTTTACCTTCATTTGATAATTCCAGCTTTCGTGATAGAAGATATGAATACAAAGGTCTTAACAAAAACATGGAAAGGGAAATTGGCAGAAGCGAAAGCCAGTGGAAATTCTATGAAAATTCAGGAAGCGCAGGTTTGATTGTGCGCTATACATAATACGGCCTTGTTTCATGTTTCAGGCATTTGAATTATTTTCCTTCTCTAACTTGTCTTTTGCAGGACATGGTTGTCCTGTATGATTCTTTGCAACTTGCTCACAAGTGCATATTGAATTCTTTTTATGGATATGTTATGCGCAAGTATGTGAAATTTAAAGACAACATGGTTTTCATTTGTATCAATCCAGTATGTTTCGCAATGTAATAGTGTCATACCTTTTTGATTTAGGGGAGCAAGATGGTACTCTATGGAAATGGCTGGTGTCGTAACATATACTGGTGCAAAGATTATTCAAAATGCTCGATTGCTTGTGGAAAAAATTGGAAGGCCACTGGAACTAGATACAGACGGCATTTGGTGTGTTTTGCCTGGCTCATTTCCAGAAAACTTTACTTTCAAGACAAAGTGAGTAAACTACAGCAATTAAAAGTAATTTTCAAACAAGTTGTTTTATTTTATTATTATGACTCTCATATAGCTGCTGGCACTAATTCAAGGCTGAATCATCTATCCTAGAGATTTCTGTTGAAATGATTGCCTGAGTTGGATCTTGAGTGTAGTATTTGCTGGATTGCTTTTAATCCATGTGGTTTCTAGCTTTTCAGTATGTGCTACTACTTGTGATTTGATCAAGGAGTTTGAGCATTAAAGTTACTGGGAAGCTAGCATAATTCGTTAATTCTAGAAGTAGTTGCCATTTTTTACTGTACATTGAAGATTCTGAAGGCAGAATTTTGACTAATTCTCATCAATAGTTAAGAAAAATCAACAAGGTGGCAGAAGAGTGATGCCATGAAAGAAGTTTTTTGTACTTCCGCTACTTTTATGTCGTAAATCTAGTATTTAGTAGTGGCCAATATGTGACGAGTGTTGCCTACATTCGTATCATAGTGCTTGTTTTGGACTAGAGACTGCACAAAATAACTACTGAAACTATCTATTCTCAAGTGATTCATTTGCAGTTTTTTGAAGATGAAAATTCTCAACACAAGCCTTTATACTCAATTTTCAATCTGACACTTACTGGTGATATTTCAGAGCTGGGAAGAAGCTAACAATATCTTATCCCTGTGTCATGCTTAATGTTGACGTTGCAAGGAACAACACTAATGATCAATATCAAGTAAGAGTACATGTCTTGTTCTTCTGAAAGTTATACTTCAAATCATTATTCAAGTTCTATGTCATGGTTGATCCTAATGTTATTAAGTGCTTGGTTTCTTTGTTCTACTAGACATTGAAAGACCCAGTAAATAAGACATATACAACACACAGTGAGTGTTCCATTGAGTTTGAGGTTGATGGACCTTACAAGGTGAGTACTTAAATGGTATTACTGTTTAGTTTAGTCTTTTTTTGTAGTAATTCTGTTCCTTGGTCTAATTTTTTGTTATAAATAATGATCAAACTTACTTTGTCAACCTTGCAACTCATCTCAACATAATAGGCCATGATCTTACCTGCCTCTAAAGAGGAAGGGATTCTGATAAAGAAGAGGTATGCTGTCTTCAATGAAGATGGCACCTTGGCAGAACTTAAAGGTTTTGAAATCAAGCGTAGAGGTGAGCTGAAGCTCATAAAAGTTTTTCAGGTATATGCTTCCTTTCAGCTCCAGTTACTTCAAAATTCTCTTTATTAACGTTTTGAATTTGTTCACACCTATTCACAAAAGACTACGCGCTCCTGCAAAAATTGTGTCTTACCATTAAATGTATTTCTCTCCTAAATCATCCTTGTTTGATCTTGGTGATCAATGAACAAAGACAAGCAAGTCCTTTTTGTTTAGAGAAGGGGCCAAATCTTATATAAGGAGGCATAAACTAATCGAGGTAGGGACACTTGGTAAACATATAGCCATGCCTCTTGAAATCCTCAGATATCATATGCAAGGGAATACTTTTTTGCTCCAAAAACATCAGAAAAAGAACTGAGTACTGTTTGTGCTCTAAAGGGGAATAATAAATCCATTTTGGACAAAAAATTGTGGGGAGTTTGCCACAGTGCCTTTTGTTATAGAAATGGTTTAGTTTATGTGCAAACAGATAGAAAAAAGAAAAAGGACAGAAGTTAAACATATTTTCCATTCCATACTTTCCAAAATCTCCAATGAAGCAATGTTGAAAATCTCCATAAAGAAGTGCTGCTGAAAAATTCCTTTTGCATTGTAGATCTTTGCGGACAAGTTCTCTGTTAGTTGGCCGGTTTAATTCTTAGACTTAACATAATATTGTGCTTGCAGGCGGAGGTGTTTGACAAATTTCTTCATGGTTCAACTTTGGAGGAATGCTATTCTGCTGTTGCCTCTGTTGCTAACCGGTGGTTGGACCTCCTTGATGTAAGTGATCTGTATAATGAATTATATTTTTATTCTCTAAAACCTCAACAGGCCAACCAGCTTATGTTATCAGTCAATACATATAAAATTATTTTTCTGTTACAGAATCAAGGAATTGATATTGCTGACAGTGAATTGCTTGATTTTATATCGGAGTCAAGCACAATGAGTAAATCTTTAGTTGACTACGGAGTGCAGAAGTCATGTGCTGTAACTACAGCAAAAAGACTTGCCGAATTCCTTGGAGATTCGATGGTTAAAGACAAAGGACTACATTGCCAATATATTGTTGCTCGGGAGCCACAAGTAAGCTTTGAAGTATTTCAGTGATTAAAATCATTTAGCTATACATAACTTCAAATTAGGATAGTTGTCAATGTTATGTTTTCATAGCCTTTCACATGTCCTATTTTGGTATCCTTCATGTGATCCTATCAAGGAACTAGAGGAACATCCCTTGATTCTTTTTGATGGAATTAGTTATTTTTTGTTGTTGGGGAAGATTTTGTGGCATTAGTTTTCCAATGTAATATTGGGCGAGTTGAATTATTTGTATATCTTTCCTATGGTTGACTTTCTTAAAATATTTAGGGCACTCCAGTGAGCGAGCGTGCTGTTCCGGTAGCTATATTCGAGACAGATCCTGGTACCATTTTACATGAAAACTGTTCCTTCTGCATCAGTCAAACTGTTCGATTTACTTACTCATGCTATCCATATACCTTTCAGAGATTGCAAAGCATTATTTAAGGAAATGGTGTAGAATCTCCTCTGATGCAAACATTCGATCAATTGTTGATTGGTCTTATTACAAGCAACGCCTAAGTTCTGCTATTCAGAAAATCATAACAATTCCTGCAGCAATGCAAAAGGTAATATACTCCCTTTGATTCAAAATGTAGTTGTTTAGGAAATGGGCAGCTCCAATGTACCATTTTAAATAGTGAAAAAATATATACTGCAAAAGTATATTCCATGATGAATATGATAACATCAACATGTGTGGTGAACTGGTGAATCTATGTAACTTTTCACATATTGATTCCCCAAGTTAATAAATTTTGACTGGATAAAATCCAATCCTAGTACTCCCTCCGTTCCAAATTATAAGACGTTTTGGCCTTTTGAGATTCATAGCTTTTCGCTATGCACTTAGATATACAGTATGTCTAGATGCATAGTAAAATCAATATATCTAAAAACGCCAAAATGTCTTATAATTTGGAACTGCGGGAGTATGACCTAGATCTAGAATTGGAGGTAGTAATTATTTCTTGTTATCTTTAATTAATATTATTGATGAATCCTTATTTCTTACAGATCTCAAATCCTGTTCCTCGAGTTCTTCATCCAGATTGGTTACACAAAAAGGTCAGGGAGAAAGATGATCGATTTCGGCAGCGTAAACTGCATGATATCTTTAGTCCCTTGGCTAAAGAAGAGGGCTGCAGAACTTGAATAGGACTGGAGATATGGAAGATTTATTAGTTTCAAAAAAGGATTTGAGAAAAAATTCTTCTCATGGTTTGGACATTGACAAAGAAAATAATCCAATTGGAGCATCAGTGGGAACTGGTTCGAATAATAGTAAAAAACAACAAAATTGTATAACTGGGTTAAATGTTCCCCGCGCTTCACAAATCCAAAATAATGATTCTGCTGATGAAACAGTTGATAAGGGTACTGACTATCAAGGATGGCTTGATGCTAAGAAAAGAAAATGGAAATATGTCCGTGAACAAAAAAAAACGTCGAAGGTACGCAACTATTAAAATACACACTTCTTTAAACACCTTTAGAAGTTAATACTCTTATAACCAGTGCTCTTTTAGATCCAGGCACTTTAGTTTGATATTAGGTGCTGGCCATTTTATGGGATCTAAAATCAGATAACTTAAAAGAAATCAAGTCTGAACTTTCAGCAGGTCATCTTACTGCTATTTGTTCGCTTTGCAGCTATACTAGTTTATATGTTAAATTTCTGTTGGCTTTTACCCAATTAAGTTATCCATAAATTGTTTTTAATGAGGCCCAAAGCTGTTCCCCTAGGTGAGTAACATGCTTTTATTGGAAGGTGCACTTCATAGTATTGAATAAGCTGAACAATAAGGTGTATTTTATGCCTAAATTCTGCTTGCAGCCTGTAGGTGTCCCACACAGATAATTTATCTTAATTCTATATATGAGATCAGAATAGAGTACTGCATGCTTGCCCTTAATAGATTCTATGATAAGGACACTAGGTTTCCGATGTTGTAGAAGTCAATGCCTTGTATTGGTTTAACCCAGTGGAACCTTATCTGTTTATAGAGACTGTGGACACCTTATGTTCTTTGTCTATTATAAGCTACTTTAGTATTGTAAGTTCTTTTTTGTCTAGACTTATTAAAGTGATGCGGGACTAAACAAATTAGCCGCAATAGTTATGTAGAAGCCAAAGCTTATGTCTCTGTTCTGCTTCTGCCAGGTTGGGTGCTGCTGCCACTTTTGACAGTCCTAATGCTTTGCTCTCGGCAAGACATGCTAATCAGTTACCTGGAAATAGTCGGAATAGATCTACATTTTTCCAAAAACAAGAATTGGCTCTCTTTAGATCACATTGGCAGGCATGTATTTCTGTTATCTATTATGCTCTGTAGCATTTGTTTTACCATCTTTCTTTAAAAACATTATGCCTTTGCTTATGTTAATGTTTGTTAATTCCATATATTGTCCATACCAGATAATCCAGCTCGCTTCAAGTACAGTGCCTGGTCACTTTTTTGCGTGGGTTGTTGCTGAAGGGATTATGTTCAAGATTCCTATCAATGTGCCTAGAACTTTTTACCTAAACTCAAAGGCTCCTGTCACAGAAGAGTTTCCAGGAAGGCGTGTCAAAAAGATTCTCCCACATGGAAGACCTTGTTTCAACCTCATTGAGGTGAACGTTGTGAACAATAGCTGCAAAGTAACTAGGGATACAATTTCTTTGTCTAAGAGAACATGCTATGACTATGTCATTTAGGTTGTAACAACTGAAGAACAGTTCAGGGCTGAAGGCAAAAAACTTGCAGCTCATCTAGCAGAGCCAGATGTTGAGGTGAGCATTTGTTGATGTGTTTTATGGGATATGGTTTTGCATTATTTTTCTTTCATTTCTTTTATAACCTTGAATTACATCTAGGGAATATACGAGACAAAAATTCCACCAGATCTCAATGCTGTTCTCCAAATTGGCTGTGTATGCAAAGTGGACAAGTCTGCAAAAAAACGAAGTATACAAGATGGATGGGATCTCGCTGAGTTGCACATGAAAACAACCGCCGAGTGCTCATATCTGGAACAAACAGTTTCATTTTTCTATTTATACCACAGGTACCCGTAATAATATAGTTATTATAAGCATATAAGACCTATAATGGTAATCTATGTAGCACTACTTGACACTTTTATATTTTGCCTACAAAGCGGTTATTATGCCCATTTTCCATCTCTATGAAAAGTAGTGTTATGCTAAACGGTAAACAGTCGGTCACCTTCCGTTTAGCCCATTATTCGGGAAAAACGGGTGTTTAAACGGGCAAAACGGGGTTTTAAACGGTCAAAACGGCCGATTAAACGGAAACGGTGTACCACAGTGTAGTGTTTAAACAGTGTGTAAACGGGCTACACAACCGTGTAGGCGGGAAAAGTATAGAGTAATTGTAGTTAACTAATTCAAGCCCTTGTACTATGGACTAAACTGCTAGTTTTAGTGTATGTATGATCTCTTGAGGACTCCATGATTGTTTCTAGGACATTTTCTTAAGATCATAAAACACATGTTTATTTTTACTTTTTAATGTATTCTAGGATTGGCATCAATGAATGAAAGCCATTTGTACTCTTCAGTAATACATTTATTAATCTGGTACTTACGTACATATTCTTTAATTTCAGCTTGAATGAAGGAAGGGCTGTATATGTATTTTACTTCCCTACGTCCCTCCGAATACATGCAGTGGTTGTCAATCCTTTCCGTAACAAAGAAATATCTCCAGCATTTCTTGAAAAGCAATTTCGAGATGCTTGCCAAGCCCTTGGTTCTGTCCCTGAGAATCTCTCTTTCCATGTATGAGTGAAATCATGAGATGCAATATATAAATTCTCATGCTCTTTGGCATACCTAATTCTGATTCTTTGATTCTATCTTTAGGTGGACTACCAAACATCAATTGATGCTGGTAGCAAATATGTGCAAAGAATGTTACTTGAGTACAGGTATGCTGTTTTCTGATTATTTAGAAATAGTCTTGTTTTTTTTTGGCTTGTTTTTCTGTGAACCATGAACACTTTATTGGGCTAGGTTTTGTAATCTGGGGAATAAAAAGTTGCTGATGTACTGGACATGCATATATGGAAAATTTGTATCCTGTGATTGTATTTGAGCTCTTTTTATGTTTACTGGTTGCTGAACACCAGCCAGTTTGTTCTAGCAAATTAGGGTAAAAAGATAAAATCTTATTTTAATTTAAGATCAGGCAAAGTGGCCTTTGAAGCATTATAGTTTTTTTTGCACAATAATGGTACAATAACTCAAATTTCTCCATGTGGTAACTGTTACATCAGAATTCCTGTTGTATGTTTATAGCTAATTCAGTAGAGAGTATCAGTATAATCCTTCGTTGTCTGTGGTTAAGTTTTGTTGGAAAGGGCACTACCTAAAGATTGACAAACATACACAGTTAGTAGGTTGAAACATAAAGTGCAAATGTGTTGCATAAATGTATGATTCGACATCACAAGTGCCAAATTTCTTTCTGTTTTGATCTGATGGTCGAGGCACCTAAGTTGTGTAGACAGTATCTAGTGTCTTCCTATTATAGTATTTAGTAATTTTGCTTATCATAAAATTTAAGGAAATCTTTTGTAGACAACAACATCCTGGTCCTGTCATAGGCATCATAGAGTGCCCTAAACTCCAAGCTATAAAGGCAGCTGTACGAGCACTTGATGATTTCCCATGTGTTACCATTCCTAGCAATGCACGGGACAACAACTATCAGGTATAAAATGGACAAAGACCATTGCATTCTATATCTTTTGTTCTTTTCTTGTTTTGCTTACCTTGCTTGTCCAGGCTCTCGGTTGGCAAGCAACAGCTGGTCGAACAAGTATGCAGCGTTGTGCTGCATCAACCCAATGGTTCAATGAACGGATTTCACTCGCTAGATATGCACATGTAAGGTTCTCTACTAGCAAATACTTCAGTTATTTCAATTTGTATGGAAATAAACTGAACACCAATGCTTTTAAACAGGTGCCATTGGGTAATTTTGAGCTAGACTGGCTTCTTTTTACTGCTGATGTATTCTTTTCAAGGGCATTGCGTGATCAACAGCAGGTTTGTTCTATCTTGATCATGGAAGTTGGCCTTTATTTTGTTTGAATTCCATGCACTTTTTTTTTTCTCGAATACGCAGGAGGACTGCGTATCATTGTATTAATAGAAGGAGAAAAAGGAGCCGTACATAGACTCAGACACTTACAGCACAAAAACACAACACAACACAACACACACACACACACACACACACACACACAGAGGACACTACAACCCCACTTAGAAAAGAAAAGGCAAGGACTAGAAAAAACCTGACCTGACCAGAACCCCTGAAACCGCCCCCTAACTGACACCACGAGCAGGGTTCAGGGACAGCCCCTTGGCCCCAGACAAAGACTAGATCAGAGCTTCCTCCCGAGCAAGAGTAAGAGCGGTAGACAGATTTGGGGTGGCTCCATTGAAGACACAGTCATTTCAATGCTTCCAGATGGTCCAGGCGCCTAAGATGATAAGAGAATTCAAACCTTTTCGCACATCTCCGCTGGTTGCTGAATCCGCCTTGTCCCACCAGACATCAAAGGAAGAGTCGGTAGACTGTGGGGCAAGAGCTACCAGCCCAACACCGTGCAAGATAGCAAACCAAAATTGTCTTGCGAACACACATCCAATAAGAAGATGTTGGATGCTCTCATCCTTCTGATCACAAAGCAGACATTGATCAGGATGGGGGAGGCCACGCCGAGCCAACCTATCCGCAGTCCAGCAATGATTGTGAGCAACCAGCCACATAAAAAACCGACATTTTCGGGGTGCCCAAGACTTCCAAATGCGCTCATAAGGAGCGAAACCAATGGCTCCCTCAAAGAGTACATCATAGGCAGATTTGGCTGTATATTTTCCTGAAGCAGAAAACCTCCAAGTGTGTTTATCAGGAATCCCTTCCTGTAGGACAAGTCCCTCTAAAGTATCCCATAGATCAAGGTATTCCATTAGAGCCTGTGCGGAGATTTCCCCCTGAATGTCTTCTAACCATTTATTCTCATTGAGGGCATTCATCACGGTCTGCCTGCTTGCTCTTCTTTTGGGTACTAGGCCATACAGATTGGGTGCCAGGCTCTGGATACTATTACCAGACAACCATTTGTCCTTCCAAAATAGGGTATTAGCTCCATCACCAACTTCAGTAATAGTGGCCAGTGAGAGAAGATCCTCAACCTCCTTACTAGCATGGAGAGGCAAGGTTGCCCATGGCTTACTGGGATCAGATTTCTTGAGCCAAGGCCATCTTACTCTTAAAGCCACCCCTAGACCTTTCAGATCAGACAACCCAAGCCCTCCAAGCTCCTAGGCCCGACAGACTTTAGGCCAAGCTATGAGGCAATGTCCACCTTTTGCCTCCTTGCGTCCCTCCAGAGGAAACCTTTTCTAATTTTATCAATGGCCTTAATTGCCCAGGGGGGTAAGTCCACAGCCATGACTAGATAGACCAACATGGCTGTTAGGACATGCTGTACTTGCACAGCCCTGCCAGCCCTTGTCATCAAATCAGCCTTCCATCCTGGCAGTTGGTCCGCAATTCTATCAATTATTGGCTGAAATTGATCCTTTGTTAGCTTCCTGAGAGAGTGGGAGGCCCAAATATTTGCAAGGAAAATTCATGATTTCGCAAGGCAATAAGCTCTGAATTACTTGTAAGTCAGCCTCTGTGCATTGGATGGGCATTACATTACTCTTCTGAATGTTGGTCCTCAGCCCCGATGCATCTCCGAACAGCTGCAGCATATCAAGTGTCAAGGAGATGTCCGCAGCAGCCGGTCTGAGAAAGAGGGCTACATCATCAGCATAAAGGGAAATCCTATGCTGAATCGGCCTTCTAGATAGGGGTTGTAACATCCCTTCCTCAGAGGCCCTTGTTACCATCCAATTCAGTACGTCCATTACTAGAATAAAGAGCATCGGTGAGAGGGGTTCTCCTTGGCGAAGACCTCTTCTATGCTGGATAAAGTCACCCAGTGTACCATTGGGGTGGAGGAAGAAGCCAGAAGACCACAAAGCAGGTCCCTCCATCTCAAGCCAAAACCCAATTTTTCAAGAATCTGTAGGAGGAACGACCAAGAAACCGAGTCGAAAGCCTTTGTAATATCCAATTTGAGTAGGATTCTGGGCTGGTTTTGGGAATGCAGAAATCTCACAGTTTGCTGTACTAACATGAAGTTATCTTGAATGAATCGGTTCTTGATAAAGGCACTTTGGTTAGGAGAAACCATTTGATCAAGGCGGCCTGCTAACCTGATTGATACTCTCTTTTTCACACCATTAGCTTTTCAGCTTTGTAAATGATATGCAGATTTCCAGGAGAACATGCATGCAAATCAGTCATCTTAAAACTATGCCTTGCTTTTCACCAATGATCAAATCGAAGCCAAGTACATTTCCTTTTTTGGAAATTGGCTGGGGTGATAGTTATCTCTTACCTCTCAGCACTGGGTTGGTTTATGCATGTCGATAGTGTCAGTGTTGTTCTTGTACATGGGCACGCTTATTTAGTTAATCACTGGCATGAGTGGGTGAGTTTTTGTTTGTAAGGGTTCTTTGGTTTTTTCTTTCTTAATATAATGATACACTATTTGTCCTGCATGTTCGAGAAAAACATATTATGTGAATTATATATATTTTTCCCATATAGAGAAGAAAAAGCCTTGAAATTATCTGCAAAAATATTTCCCTACATGTATTTAGGGAGAACTGGGTATGAGTGACTGAGCTATGCTCTCATGAAGCAGGTGACTAAACAGAGAGCAGTCTCTGTATAGATGATATGCCTGTGTGGGCCCTACAAACATCTTATCTTCTTCCTCCCCCATGCACATCGTGCCCTGCTCGCTTATTTGGACTCTGGTCAGAGCCCTTGCTGCCCGCACCTCATGTCTGGCTCCAGTGGCACCACCACCACAGCTACCAGGTGTTTAAGTCCTAGAAAGCAGGGAAGGTGTGGAGTGTGGGTATGTTTGGGTCTATGTAAGACTTTCTTCTTCTACTAATACAATGATACGCAGCTCTCCTGTGTATTCGAGAAAAAAAAAACCACCACCCCTACCGGAGCTACCGCTGATGGCTGCTGGTGGGTGGCGCTTGTGGCACTCCACCACCATCTCTAGTCCGTTTGCCTCTTCCAGGTATCCCTCTTGACCTGGAAGCTACATATCCTGTTCCCAACTTAAAAACCCGAAACCCTAACCCCCTAACCCTTATTGGAGCCTGTTGGAGTTTGTGGTGCTCGCCTGAGTTGGAGGTGGTGGTGGCTGTTGGAGACGGAGGTCACTAAGTGTTGGATCTATCTATGATGGAGTGATGGATTCTACTTTTTTCTTCTTCCTTTCTTGGATTTGAATGATTCTGACATGGGAAAACTCCAAACTGGGGGGACTTATGGAATGAATTGGCTTGTCAAGTTCTTTCTAAGTTGTGCGGAAAATCTCTTCTGCTTCTGAACTCCCAGGAATTAACATGGTTATATTACCTGATGAAAATCTACCTCAATGACTTGCTGTACAGCTAGTTACTGAAGAAAGCTGGAATGACCTAGGCCTTTGTCTTGTTTACACTAAGGCGGTGTTTGGTTCAAGGATAGTTAACACAAACGTAAAGGGGATCAGGCCTCAGCGTTAATGGAATTGCATAACCCTCGGTAGTGGGCAGGATCAACTTAAAACAGTGTTGTATCAGATAGCGCTGTGACTCGATTACAACCAAGCACAACCAAATGTTATTTATGGAATCTGATGGCGGCGTGAACCATTTACGGGGAAAATGACCCGACTGAAGAGCACGAGAATTCATTACCCCGTGCATTTATCCTTTTCTTCAAATTATATGTTATGGCAGTGGGGCTGGTTCTGTGTCTTGGTCTACCAGCACGGTAAGAAGGCAAGGATTCCATCCTGGCCATGCGGTGCTGTAGTGTGTGGACCATGCTGAAAGAATAAGAATAGTTGGTTTGTTAAGAAAATTATATGTTTAGAAAATTCAATCTGGATATTTACTTAGGGGATAGGGGGTCAAATAAATCGTCTATGAAAGAGACAACCTTGTTTCTGTTGAGATGAAGCAAGAACCCTGAAACCAGTCAAGGGGGCCATCTACCCCAAATCCCCAACCATATCCATATCACACGAGAAGAAATGTAAGAAATTATACATAGTAGTTTTTATTCTGCCTAAAATTGAGTCCATTTGGCTTGGAACTGTGATTTGTAATCTGTGGGATCGCAACAATCAGCACTATAGCCTGGTTTAATTAGTGAGCTTGAAGCAGGGTTCAGGCCTGTACTTTTAAAAAACCATCACGGTTTAAGATGGAACTTTTTTGTACTGCATATGTTTCCTACTGACTTGCCGTATACGTAGGTACTATGGATATCTGATGATGGCATTCCTGATTTAGGAGGCACTTACGAAGGAGAGACATGTTTTGCTGATGAAGTGAGAAGCATTGCTTTATTTCCCAATATGCATGGTGTTTTACCTTTTTTTTTCATTATTTAGCTAAATATGACCTCATTTTATAGGTCATTCAGCCTGCACTTACTTATCCTGGTGCATATAGAAGAGTTTCTGTTGAGCTTAAGGTAGGCTCAGATCCTATTGGCTTGGACACATTAAAATACTACAAGCTCATTTCTCTGCTGATAGTCAATTTATATGTAACGTGTATTTCTTCTGCAGATCCACCATTTGGCGGTTAATGCTCTTCTAAAGAGTAGTCAAGTGGACGAAATGGAAGGCGGATCAATCGGTAGCTTTGGAAACGACGTGCCTCCTGATCCACATGGCACTGAAACTGACTTTGACGATGCTAGCTTATGTATACCTGCTTTCCAGGTGCTAAAGCAACTTATTCAAAGATGCATTTCAGATGCAGTGTCGTCTGGAAATGTATTTGCTGATGCAATATTGCAACATCTCTACCGCTGGCTTTGCAGGTAATATCTCATGTTTGTGCTTGAACTGTTAGTAATTGCATTTGAATTTTAGTGTGCTCTTAGCGTGTTCTTGAATACTTTTTCAGCCCACGATCGAAACTTCATGATCCAGCTCTCCATCGTCTTCTTCATAATGTAAGCTGAATTACCCAACTGTGTCAACAGTCCTTTTTGTAATACAGATATTGTTTCCAGTATTTACTGCTTATTTTTTTTACTAGATTTGCAAAATATTATTTTGCAAACAATCACTGTTGTTTACTAATCTAGTGTCAGTTTGTACGCTGTCGAATGTCCAACATTACCTACGCTACAACTTATCTTACTATGTCTTTTTCTTTATAATTGAACTTTATCAGGTGATGAAGAAAGTCTTTGCTCTATTGTTGGCTGAGTTCCGAAAGCTGGGAGCTAATGTCATCTTTGCAAACTTTTCTAAGATAATCATAGATACTGGAAAAGTAGATTTGTCATCTGCACATGCATATTGTGATAGCTTATTAAAGACCTTGCAGACAAGGTACTGTTTGACCACTTATTGCAAATTCCTTGCAGACAAGGTAATCCACTCATTCTCTAAACTTAGACTAATAGTCTACTTTTTTAGGGATCTTTTCGAGTGGATAGAATTGGAACCATTGCACTTCTGGCATTCCTTACTGTTCATGGATCAGGTTTGAACTTTTCATTGTGTTACCACAATATGTTGATTTAGGAGTAGACTTTTTGTTTTTTTATGTGTTTTTTTTTATCTTATGTTGTTTTATGGTTTAGTATAACTATGGCGGAATTCAAGCTAAAACACAAAACACGGACTCTTCAGATGGTGATAATGATATTGACATTGTCTCAAGCTGGAACATGGCAGAAGATTTGCCCAAAGATACACAGGTCGATTTGTTATAATTTCCGAGTCATCCTAACATTAGTAACGACTTTCCTGTGTCTGAAACTCAAATGATTGCTCTGACCTTATATTTCATTATTTTTTTTGTTAAAATACAGGATCACTTTGTCTTAATTGTATCAGAATTCCTATATATTCCATGGAAATTCATGAAGGAACAAGTAGCTACTCAAGCTACCATAAGGGATGATACCTCCTGCACTCCATCTGTAACAGTCATGGCTGCCGAGAATCTTGAGGGCCAGGTGATAGAACACCTCCGTGACAAGGTAATGTATTTTCTTCTTCATCCAGATAACATGGAAATGTGGACATCCAAACAATTACCAGTGTCATGGGCCAGCCAGCCAGGGCCCACGTGGTACTGTGTGCGTGAACAGTACCGGTTCAGATTAGATTAGATTAGATCGGTTTGGTTTGTTAGGAAAGAGATAAGTTAGATTGATTCTGTTCATGCGGTACTGTTCACGCACACAGTACCGCGTGGGCCCTGGCTGGCTGGCCCATGACATACCAGTGACATTTAACTGCAATTATTATATTGCTATTGTGGTGCATAAAGCTAATGATGGTTCCTAATTACATGTCATTCAGAGTTCCATAAAGTTATGGAGTTTCTTGAGCACAATATTTATAATAAATAATAAATGGAGTACCATATGCTCTGGAAACACTGTTCTTTATAATCTGACTTTAATATATGGTCATGCAGATTAGCAATTACTTTGCAGACAAGCTTCTAAGAACTGTAAGTGATATACTTCACCATTTCAAAGGGAAAAGCAAGCATGAGTCAGATGAACCTGCAAATAGAGAATCTGATCCTCACATGCATAAAGGCGATGCTGCACTGGAGTTCATTAAGCATATCTGTGCAGTTCTTGCTCTTGATCAGAATGTTCAGCATGATATTTTGGTAAATCATCTGTTTGGACGACTCAACTGATACTTGCTGTTTTCACTGGAAGAATTTTAAGCAGAAGATTATTTGTTAATTGTTATTTCTTCACCAAATAGTTAGGTGTCCTCCCTGTTCTGTTTCTGTATTACTTCGAATCTACCAATGACTTGCAGATAGGCTAACATGTCTGTCTTCTCAACATTCATGTCAACTACTTAACTGAAAAACATTCAGAGTCATGTTCTTCTGTCTCTGGAAATGAATAAAATAATTTAAAAAGGCTTGACCCTGGGGGAAAACCCTCCCCCGAGGCATAACAGTTAAGGTAGAAATTTCTGACCCTGACTGGCAGCTTCTCAACTAGATGTCCTACTATCACATTGTAGAAGAATAAACTCCTACTGTCATGTTTTGCCTGTCTTTGAATTAACAGCAGTACCAAATGGTCTTGTGCCACATTCTGACAAGAAAATAAACTCCTTTTCTCTCAAATGCTGTAGAAGAATAGCCAACCTTTCGTTTTTTATGACTGGGCTAGATTGTTACACTTGTAATTGTACTATAATTCTTCTCACCATACAAATATTTCTGGCAGAGAATGAGGAAGAACTTGTTAAAGTTGGTTCGCGTAAAGGAGTTTGCTCCAGAAGCACAATTCCAAGACCCATGTGCCTCATTCACTCTGCCAAATGTGATATGCAGGTATTGTATTCATACACCAAATTTGTGGAAAGTTTAGTGTTTCATCCTTGCATGATCATTTGTGATAGTATTTTAGCTACTTATCTTTTTGCTTGCATTGGAAAAAAAGGAGCTGCAATACATTTTCATAAAAAAGAAACAGGAGTCTCTTACCAGTTCTCACCTTAACTGCTCAATTTGTAAAATTGGTACGATCTATGGGTCAGAATTAAAGTGTAATCTTTAGCTGGAAATTGTTCCAATCTTTTGTTAGAACCATAGTGTACGGATTCATCAGCTATTTTCATTGTTTTCTCTTGAATCTTGATGTTACCAAAATCTTACGAAACGAGTACATTGGCAGCTATTGCAATGATTGCCGCGACCTGGATCTCTGCCGTGACTCAACACTCCAAGGTCAGGAGTGGAGATGCGCGGTGCCGCAGTGTGGGCAGCCATACCACCCTGAGCAGATGGAGAACGCACTTCTACAGGTGGTCCGCCAGCGAGAGAGGCTGTACCACTTGCAGGATCTGGTGTGCGTGCGCTGCAGGCAAGTGAAAGCCGCCCATTTGTCGGAGCAGTGTTCCTGTGGGGGCTCCTTCCGGTGCAAGGAAGAGTCCTCATATTTTCTCAGCAAAATGCGGGTATTCCTGAAAGTGGCGGTCAGCCAAAAGTTCCAGCTCCTGCAAGATTGCGTGCAATGGATTCTTGAAGTCAGATGATGCAGGCTGCTACTTCAACACAGTTTAGCTGATCGCTTAGGTTTTACATCTTGCATTCCGAAGAGTATATAAACGGATGTATAGCGGTCCCACGAATGAACTCGATTTTTCGTAGAGTAAAACTGTTCTGACTTCCTACAAGTTTATCAGCGATGAAGACTAACGATTTGTGGTATAGCTCTACCATGCTTGCAAAAGATTGTTATTGTATTGTAGATATGCGGAGGTGGATGACAAGAAACGATTGCAACCTTGGTATCGAAACATCTGGACGGGGACGAAAAACAAGAGAATTCTAGAAAAATCTTCTAGTATGTGACACTGATGATGCAAAACTCAGCTATGTATTGGAGGGCATGTAGACATCTTTGGTTATGGCCTATGAGCATGAGTAGCGTTTTCCAGATCTAGCCGCTTAGATTATTCTAGGTTATGATGATGTGGTTGCATGAACGGTAGGGATGACGTGACGTTAAAAGAAATACACGCGTCGGACCGAGTGCTGCCACTAGGGGTGCGTTTGGTTGGAGGACCAAGTTAGATGGGATGTAACGATTCATGAATATTAGGATGAGGATATTCATGACGTATGTTTGGTTGATGCATGTTTGGTTGAGTGGATGAGACGATTCATTTTTCTGTTTGGTTGGATAGATAAAAGTGGATGGGATTAGAATAGTTGACTAATTATATCAATTATTTATAAATAATAATAATTAGTTGGACACTAATAAATAGTTACTAATATTAGTTTTGCCATGATAATCATTCATTAAAAAAATAAATATGCTAATTAGCACACTAATAACCTAATTAACACATGAAACATACACAAATTAACATATTAGCACTTATAAAAACTAATCCTACCATCATAATTACTAAGTAATAATATAACATATTAATAATTCTTAATTTATTTACTAATGACAAAGATCAGCAAATATGAATCAATTGGTTCGCGAGATTTTTACAAACCAGGAAATACAACATCTGAGGGTATATTCCCTGTCCATGAATCAGTTGGTCCGAGTGATTCATCTAACCAAAGAGCAGTGATCCCTGAACGATCCGATCCAATCCATGCAACCAACCTTGGAGGGTCGTTGAACATGTGAGGGGCCAGTATTCGTTGGATTATTGGATGGGATGGATGAAGCCCGCGTGCCTTGTGACCTCAGCCCCGGAGTACCATTTGATTTTTATAAACGTTGTCAAACTTGTCCTTTTGGTTAGCGAGAGGCGACCTACCTCATCATCATATTTTAATCTCTGACGACGATTTGGGACGGCACAGAACGCCAATGCGCTGACAATGATTTGCTGTTGCACGATTCCGCGGCAGGTGAGATGATGGTTAGTTTTGCCGGTTCAGAGCATCTGCACTGCAGTCTGTAGGCCCGGTAAGTGCCAGGTCAGAAAAATCTGTGCCTGCCGTCCTCAACCGCTTGAGGGGTACGCTTGCACTTGCATATGGATCAACTTGCTCTTAGACTAGACTTGCTAGCTGTAGGCTGTAGGCTGTAGCTGCGACTTTGACTTTGCTCATGGGTTACTTTGCACTGTATACGTACGTACTTTTGCTCGGGGAGGCAAACGGCCTTTTGCCTTCGGCGCGCGGAAGGTTTTCCACCTTTTATTTGTTTCCAGGAGAAAGTTAAAATTGCCCCTCTTGTTTCCAGACAGAGTAGTATTAAAAGTGGTTTCCGTCTTCGTATACAAGTGAGAAAATGAGTGGGTCAGTGTGAGAGGGTACTTCTGTTTTCGCTGCATCCATCGTCAACTAACAAAGGTGCACGCGGTTATATGTTAGTAGTTACCATTGTCACGCGCGCGCGCTTAAATGCACACATAAGAAACTAGGTGATCAAAACACAGAAAATCCACAGTGCATGCATCCACTAAACAGCATATTTGGCTACAAATGATTTTCCCCGTTTGGCGCATCGTTTATATAGACATTTTTTTTTGTATTTTGTTACTATTTGTTGGAAATAGTTTTACACACAGCTGATCCTTATAAAGGTTCCAGCCTCGAGCTGTTTGTTTATTTTAATGAAAAGCTCTCAATAATAGAAATCAAACGAATGAGCAACTACTTAAACACTAATCTTCTTACAGGGCGATGACATAGTCTCCAGCAATGTGATAGGTCCAGCTCCAAAGTGATATATATGTTGATATCTCTTTCTATAGGATAGTACTCTCCAACGTGTATATAGAAGATATGTTGCCTTGAAATTTTTTTCATTTGCATTAGGCATATTAGGATCGAATGGAAATCATGAATAGAGTTTCGAGAATAGCATCTCAGAACGAAGGAGTTAAAAAGGCATTACATCAACGCCTGGTTCAGTTTTCTAGCAAGCCTAAAGACTCCCATTACTATCGTTAGGTTGCCTTGAAAATAACCTACAAATAAGTATCAGATGTTGCATCATTTCTTGAAATATTGTACTTGCTCCCAAGCAAATTAGAGAGCCTATTATATTTGTTGAAACCACACTCTCAGATAAATCGGCTACATTTTGAGGTTTCAAGGCAAATAAACATTGTAAAGAGTAAAGACTCACGTGAGAAATGTATGTTCTTGTTTGGCGAGCTCCTAGAGCAGCTTCCAGATTGAATCCAAAAGGAGATCCACCAAATAGCATTTAACAGAGAAGTAACTATGGGCTGATTCCAAATATGAACTAGCTAGGAAGTTGGAATATGACAAAAGTAGCTTCTCCTAATTCACTATATATATACATTGTTAATCTTAGTTCTTAGAGGATCCGCGGATCCAAAAGAACTTAGCTTCAAACACGCAGAGTTCTAGGGATAGGAAGCTAGCATATATGGCTGAAAATTAAACCAATCTATCTATATGAACAGTTCATCCTGTTAGAATTGGGTCATAGCCCAATTGATAATTTCTATAAATCCCAAAGGCCCACTCACACATGCATGGTATGGTGGGGGACTATAGTCCCACCTTGCTACTCTAGAGGGAGTGAGCCTCACTTAAAAGGGTGAGCTATCCCCATCTAGTTGAAGCTATGAGAGTGAGAGGGAAAAAAGAGAAACCCACGCGCGCTTGCTTGCCTCGCCTCGCCGGGGCGGGGCGAAGGGCGCACGGCATGTGCGCGCGTGAATGGTCCGGCGATTTCCCGGCCTCATGCTTGCGGGTCCGCACTTACCTTAATACGGTGATTGGTGCGGCTGATTACTTACCATCTGCCGCGGCGCGTCCTGCTTATATTTGGGAGAGACGTCTCCCTCATTGGCTACCGGTGCTACATCTCCTCCTCGTACCTCTGTGCTGAGCCGCCGTCCTCGCCTTCTCCATCCCGCCGCCGCCGTGTCATCGGCGCCGGGAGAGCAGGTCTCCGAAGCCCACGTCCTCTCGTGTCCCTGCACGGGGTAGGGGGCGTATAAGGTTTTTGGGAAGCGCCGTCGCGACTGCTCGCTGTCCGTCTGCTTCCCTCTACGTCGGCGTCCACTGGTCTTCGCCGCCGGCCTGCTTCGACTACTATTGCGCTAGCTCCTCTAGTGCCGACAACCCCACTGTAAGAATGTCTCTCTCTTTGTTCGTTCTTATGTTTATCATGTTGCTAGCACTGAGTAGATCGAGATTGCCTCTGATCGTAGTGTTAGCATGTTCGATTCATGTTTTAGTAGACCGTGTATCTGTGATAGGTTTGCCTATGATACACGTTGTTATAATTGTTGTCCTCATTATTGGAATTAGATTCATTGCTAATTCGCCTCTATTTCCAACACATCCTAGCTAGCTGGATGAAATGAAATGAAATGAAATGTGACGAGCACGTGAAGCATCGAACGATATATAGTTATATACAGAACATATACAATTATATGTATTTAATAACTTGTTACAGTACTCGTTACATAAAACACGTACGATCGTTAAACGACATGAAAAGAACATGAGACTTGCAAATCTATGGAGTACACATCGATCGCACGATGAAAAAGAGCAAGGAGAGATTGAAATAAACGTTAGCAGACGGCAAAGCAAGCAGCAAACAGTTGAACAAACTTCTCCGTGGCGTCTGGATCTCTAATCTGTTTATGATCGAGATGCCGAAGAAGAAAATAGCTACGTACGTAGATCTTATATATCAAGCGAGAAGTTGATCTCAGAAAAGTGCTCCGACGATACGATCAGACGAGATTTTAGACTACCGTACGTTGCCGGGCGACGACCAAGCACAGCGGCTAGCAGCCAAGCAGCAGGCGCTCGATCTGTTCCATTAACAACTAGTGTATATATATATATATAATAATATCACGACCGGCCACCAGCGACGAGGAACCTCGCCGGGCTGACCATCTGGTAGCCTGCGGCCTGGTGCAGGTGGTGGTGGGCTCTACTAGTGCTGCCGGCGGCGAAGCGTCCACAGCCAGGCGACGCGGTGGGGTCGGCCTGCTCCATCTCCCACATGACCTCCATGAAGTCGTCGACGGCGCAGGGCAGCTCGAGCGGGCCGTCGCAGCCGGCGAAGCCGTACTCGGCCTCGGCCGCGTCCAGCAGCGCTCGGAAGAGCGGGTGGTTGGCGCAGCGGGCGCGCACCCCGAACCGCTCTTTCTCCGGGCCCACCAGAACGGTGAAGTAACCGGCGGACGGCGACGACGACGACGCCCTTTCCGGCGCCGGCGCGGGCGCCGGCGGCCGCTTCCGTTGGGCCAGCGAGGTCCGGCACCTCTGGAGCGTCTTGGACAGGATGTTCTTCTTCTCGCCTCCTCCTTCCTTCATTATTGTTGTTACGAACACGAACTTACGACAACAAACGTTACTGATGAGCAAGAAACAAACTAACACAAGATCAACGCTGCTGCTGCTAGGGCTAGGCTAGCCGCGGCCGGGTTTCTGTTCAACAATTAAAGCTAGGACACACACACACAACACGAACACTAGCCGCGGTCGTAGGCCTGGTGCAGGCGAGACATGTCCACGGTGGCCTTTGGCGCGAGGAGGCTGTGCTTCTTGGTGTTGCTGGTGTTACTCATGGCTCTTGGAGGACGGCTGGAGGCATGTTCTGCGCGTTCAGCGTGCAGAAGAAGCCGCTGCTGGACGTCGATCGATTGACCGGTCGGGAGGAAGAAGCCGCTGGACGTCGATCGATCGAGTCACTGGGCAAGAGGGGTTTCGCTTCTTCCTCGCTAGCTCGTGGAGATATGATGGATAGATCAGCAGAGAGAGAGATTGATCGAGAGTAGGAAGAAGGGTTCAAGGAAAGAAGCAGAGAGCTCGATCGGCTGCCGGGCAACACCCTTTGCGACGTAGTGTCGTGAGGCCGGCCGGGCTTTAGCTAATAGCTAGGGCCAGCAGCAAATATAAGGGCATGTTTGATACAACTTATAACAGCTTCATAAAACTGTTGTAACCTATATTTTTTTTTGCCAAACATCTCTTTTGAAAACAACTTTACCTATAAAATTATTTTTCTTCCCCCTCTCACAAACATTTGAAGTTGGATGAAGCTAAAAATAGTAGCTTATCACAGCTTTCTCTCCTCTTTCTCTCTCATATCTATGCATAAAGTTGTTGGTGAAGCTGTTTTGCCAAACACTTTTTTCAAAATAGCTCAATTTTACCTAGAGAGTTGCTATGAAGCTATTTTCTAAAAAAACAACTTCACTAGTGAAGCAGAGTTGTACCAAACAGGCCCTAAAACGGAGAAGGAGACATGCAAATGGCGGCGTACGTGGATCGGAGGAGGTGGAGCTGCAGCTGCAGGGCCGCGCTAGCTAGATTTTCCGCTTGCGGTCGGAGCGATAAGCACGCAACCACACGTCTAGTCTTCCCGTTGTCTATTCTAGTCTAGCCACATTAACAAATGAGGCCGGGGAGTGCGTATCCGCGCGTCAAAGGGCAGTCGGCTTCCGCAGAGGTTTATTCGGCCGGGGCCGTGCTGGGGCCGGCGTCTCGCCGGCCGGCCAGCTCTCCGCCGAGATGTACAGTGTGTGCGCGCAACGATATATATGATGGTGACTTGACATCGGCCCATTGCATCCGATCCAGCGGACTTTCAGCAGCTGATCCATTATAGATCGCGCGGTTCTGACCTTGGGGTCGTAATAGATGATTGGTTTTAGTTTTAAAAACTCGAGCGATAAAGATAGGCATGGCGGCCCGATTGTTTTCCTAGCTATATACTCATGTTAGGTGTTCGTGCGGTCGTGCCTAGCTAGCCTTCTCGGCGAAATCTAGCAGCCAGCAGGGTAGCGGGGCTTGAGCCCCGACAGCTCCCCTAGCAGATGCGCTACTGGCTATTCTACACTTTAAAGGGTACTCATATAAACATTTTTTAGATGAATCCATGTGGGGCTTATGGTATATCCCTCCGTCCCAAATTAAATGTCGTTTTAGGTTTCCGTGTCATAACTTTGACTAGATTTATATAAAATACGTGCAACATTTGTGTCTCCAAATAAATTTATTAAAAAACTAGATTAAAAGATAGATGAGCATTGTCGGTGTTTTGACCATTGTCGCTTAATAGCTTAATAGCTTTTGCAATTTCTGTCTATATAGATAGATAAGCATTGTCGGTGTTTTGACCCAGGGGGTCAAGACCATCAACTAGTAAATTTATATATTGCGTGCTCCCTCTCCCAGATGTGATGCAAGAAGAACACAAGATTTATCCTGGTTCGGGCAAAAAAGGCCCTACGTCCAGTGGGAGAGGATGAATTGTATTATCTTACACCGAAGTGCTCGTACAGGGGGTACAAGCTGGTTTACACGGGGGTGCTCAGGATGAGTTGAGGCCTAGGACTCGCAGGGCTACCCTAGGTGGTCGGTTGGTGGATTGCTTGAGGTGTCGATCAAGCAATCGAGTGCGGTGTGTGCGACTTGACTCTTGGTGTATACGGGTTAGAGCTGATGTCTGAATGTGTGAACTGATACCAATGCCCCTGCCCTTACGAATGCACCGCCCTTTCTTCTATCCTAGTGTCCCCTTTTATAGATCAAGGGGAGGCCTGAGAGTACAGAGGTCCTACACTGTAGAGGCATGGGAGAGATCTCCGTGGCGCCATGCTTGCAATGGGACGTCGATCGCTGTAGCGGCGTGGTCTTCCCGTCCTTCCGGTGTTCAGGGCATGGTGATAGCAGACTGGACGTTGCTGAACGTCATGGCGCAGTACGGTTGGCCTCCTGTAGACGGGTGCAGGCTCCACAGTTGAAGCGGGACGGAGCGGATAGGACGGGTCCCATGCTGGAGTGGTTGGAGATGGGGGTCGAGCCCCCTGGTCGAGGGGGGTCGAGGCCAGCGTGACCCTGTCGTATCCCTGAAGACACAGTCGAGGGCCGTCCTGTTCGTGGCTCGAGGGGGTGCCTCTGAATTCCGTACCTGCGACGTGGCTACAACGGCCGCACGGTTGATGGAGGTCCCGGACATGGGCGGCGAGTTGATGGATTTGACTGTGGTAGTGGGCGCCCATGGCGTTAGGCGGGGGAGGTAGGCGCATTGGATCCCCTTTACCCCATACCGGGAGTAGGTGAGCTGATCGAGCCTCCTGCTCGTGGGTCGTTCGTTCGACCCCCTGTCCGTCATTCGAGGGTCGAGGCGGAGGGGTCGTTCGTTCGACCCCTGTCCGTTAGTCGAGGTAGAGGCGCGGGGGGGGGGGGGGGGGGTCGTTCGTTCGACCCCTGTTGTTTTTCCAATAATGGCCCGGCCCATGACTGGTCCCTGTTGCCGGTGAGGGAGGCCTTTGCGTGATGGGCCTTTCTCCATTGACTTGAACGGCTGATCGGATCCTGCCTTAAAAATGGTTGCTATGTTAAGCATTAGATTATCACACGTTTAGGGTACCCCATACCTTTGTACCCAACAGTAGCCCCCGAGCCTCTATGCGGATAAGAAGAATCCGTATAGGGGCTTTTGCCGATGATCTGCAGGGTTAGTAAAAGGTCTGATTCTCCGTGGGGTGCGCGCGAGCGCACCCCGTGGGGTTAGCTCCCGAGGCCCCAGAGGAGTGATTAAGAACTCCTCTGGGAGCTTTGACGTGTGTCCTATCGAGGGGGGTTAGGATTACCTGGAGTCATAGCACCCTATCGAGCGGTCGATTATGTTCGCCAGGCTACGAGCGTTTCACTTCCTTGGGAAGGGGGTGCTCGAGGGCGGCTGTCGAAACCCTTTCAAGGGCCAGCCTTCGCTCCCTCGAGCGTTAAACTGGAGTCATAGTGCCCTAACGAGGGGTCAACTCTGTCTATCAGGCTACGAGTGTTTACGACCCTCTTTCGTCGAGGGGTGCCGTGCGTAGTCTACCCCTCGAGCCTCGTGTGGCTGGGTGTTGACACAAAAAGCGTCAGGATCTGCGAACACCTCGGGCTATTACCCGAATTCGATATCCAAAGGTGTGCCAGTCGATTTGTCCAGTTAATCGACAAGGACGATAACTAGAACAAAATCTGAACAAGACAACGACGATACGCCCGGATGGCAAGACTCAGACTTGATCAGGATAACTAGAGCAGAGCTGAACGAGACAACAGCGATGCGCCCAGATGTCAAAGCTCAGATTACTCCCACGTGGAACTTGCAAGGTTTTGACGGAGATCGAAGAGATGCAGCCCGTCGAGACTTGAAGAACTCGTAGATAAACTAAGACTAATGCAATAAAAGGGTAAATTGCAGTAAAGGTAAATAAGAGTAATTGATTTGTTTGATAGATTGATTCTATTTTTTCTCACGACCCCCAGGTACATATTTATACTCCGGCAACAAGAGTTGTAAACAGACACGACTCGTACCTTTCCTAAACAATACAAACTCCTATTTTAAAGGAAATAACTGACTCGCGCAGTCAGACTCAAATAACAATAATATTTTCCTAAACAAACATCTCTATTTTTAAGGAAAATAAACGACTCATGCAAGAGTCGGACTCAGACTTCCATAATAATACTGGTATAAGACCACCAGTTTCCTTGTCTTTTCTTCGATGAAACTTTCCATCGGCAGACTCTTCAATCCGCAACTTCCTTCTATTGCCATCGGCAATCCCTTGCTGACGTCAACCGCCACGTTACCCTATGCCTATCGGCATCTTCACTCTATGCCCATCGACATCGGCAATACTTCCCAATCGGCAACCTTACACTTCTGGTAACTTGTCCCCACCAATTAACCCTTATCGGCAAGAATCGTCCAGCTCCCATCGGCAACAAACTTCTTGCAGCATTCACTCTCATCAGTAAATCTGACCGATGACTTTCTGATGCCGATAGAAAATGGCTGCCAATCAATGCAAGTCTTAGCTCATTTGACACATGCCGAAAAATGGTGTCAACACAGGGCTTTCACTACCTCCTAGCGTCCTTCCCACGGATCCTTGCGCTCAGATTGTGGGGCGAAGAGCATCGTGCTATCCTCGTTAGGACGAGCCTCGAAGTCCTCTGTGAGCTGGTAACGGATAGAAATCCGTAACGGGTAGAAATCCAAGTGAAAACTCGTGCCCCGTTCGATAGGGGTCGATAGAAGCCCTGAGGCGTTCTCATTAAGCAAGACCGCATGGATTACCTAGGTGCCAACTTCGGTCGATGGGAGTTGGTGGCTTGATGCCTGCCGTCGTAGGGATCCTTGGGTATTCCCTGGTTATGCCTTGGATATGTCCCGGGGGGCCTCGAGAGTTCGTTCTCGAGCTAGGGGCTCGCGCCGGCCCCCCTGGGTCATCCCTGACTCGAGTACTCGAGGGCGGCTGTCGTACCCTATTCGTGGGGCCAGCCTTCGCCCCCTTGAGATTTGGGGGCGGACCGGAGTCCATAACCCTGGGTCTTTCCTGACCTCAGGTACTCGAGGGTGGCTGTCGAACCCTGTTCGAGGGCTAGCCTTCGCTCCCTCGAGATTTTGACAGACGGATCGACGTCCGTTGCTTACCTCCGAAGATAACACCCACTGTTGCACGTTGTCTGCCGTAGGCACGCCTTTTTAGGAGATGTTCGTTCGACTGCAGCCGTAGCAGGCGTAGGGTGCGGCGTGGAGTGCGGCACGGAGCCCGATGAAGCGATGGGCATGCCTTATCCTGTGGAATGAGAGGGGGCGGTAGTGGGCGCATTAAATGTGGAGATTTACCTGTCTTTTTGTTGGACCCGCCCGTTGGGCTTCCGATTATAAATACGGGGATGGGGGTTTGGCTCCCGCACGCTTGCCATTGCCTCCCTTGACTCCTTCTCCCTTCGCCATTGCCTTCGTCGCCCAGCGAGTCGGATTCTCTGCGCGCGCGAGAGTAGGGAGAGGAGAGATCGAGAACATACTTTCCACCCCCGCATCCGAGCGCATCCGCTTCCCTGATCGCATGGCCAGCTACAGCTTGCGCGGCCCTGACGCCTGGCTTCCATCGTCGGCGACCGTAGCGCGCTTGGGAGATTTGGTGGAGAGCGGTCTTCTTTGGCCTATCACCTCCGCAGACCGGCCAGAGTGGATAGTGCCGCCGATACAAGGCCTCGAGGCCTTAGGGGTAGAAGCGACGTAGCTGTTCGATGTTCCATGCGTTGGTGAGGATCTCGCCCTTGTTGTTCTTCAGCTTGTAACTCCCTGGCTTTAGCACCTCTGCCACGATGAAGGGTACTTCCCAAGGTGGCGTCAGCTTGTGACACCCCTTGTTGCTTTGTCGACGGCGCAACACGAGGTCTCCGACTTCGAGGTCCCTTTTGCGTATGTGCTTGTCGTGGTAGTGCGGAAGCGTCTGCTGGTACTTTGCCGATTTGAAGAGGGCCGTGTCCCGAGCTTCCTCGAGCTGGTCGAGGGAGTCCTCTCGGGCTGCTGCGTTGGCTTGCTCGTTGTAGGCCTTTACTCGAGGGGACCCATACTCGAGGTCAGTGGGGAGGACGGCCTCGGACCCATAGACCAAGAAGAACGGGGAGAACCCTGTAGCTCGACTTGGCATCGTTCTGAGACTCCATAGGACAGAGGGCAGCTCATCGACCCATCTCTTGCTGTGTTTGTTTAGCCGGTCGAAGATCCTTGGCTTGAGGCCCTGCAAAACCATACCATTGGCGCGCTCGACCTGGTCGTTAGTTCGAGGGTGAGCGACTGCATACCAGTTCAACTTGATGTTACGGTGGTCACAGAAGTCCAAGAACTTTTGGCCGGTGAACTGCGTGCCGTTGTCGGTGATGATGGCATTGGGGACCCCGAAGCGGTGGACAATGTCGGTGAAGAACAACACAGCTTGTCGAGATTGAATGTTGGCGATGGGTCGAGCCTCGATCCATTTCGAGAACTTGTCTATGGCCACGAGGAGGTGGATGTGGCCACCTTTTGTTTTCTTCAGGGGGCCGACCATGTCGAGCCCCCATACTGCGAATGGCCAAGTTATGGGTATCATCTGAAGAGCTTAGGCGGGTAGGTGGGTCTGCCTGGCGTAGAATTGACATCCCTTGCAAGATCGAACAAGTTTGGTAGCGTCGGCGACGGCTGTCGGCCAGTAGAAGCCTTGTCGAAAGGTGTTTTCTACCAGTGATCTTGGCGCCGCGTGGTGGCCGCAAGCCCCTGAGTGTAGGTCCTTCAGTAGTGCCCTCCCCTCCTCGAGGGTGAGGCAACGTTGAAGTACACCGGTAGGGCTGCGTCGATACAGCTCGCGGCCATCCCCATACAAGACGTAGGTTTTGGCGCGTCGGGCTACGCATCGGGCTTCGGTGCGGTCCTCTGGGAGCTCGCCCCGTATCAGATACTCAAGGTAGGGTGTGTGCCAGTCCGTCGAGGGGGTCGGTGTTTCGGTTGTTTCGTCGATCTCCATGACCTCTCCTCCGTTCGAGGGGGGATCGGTCGAGGAGGAAGGGTCGACTCCTTGCTCGAGGGCGGGAGCCCCCGAGCCTAGGTCGACGGACGGCTTGTGAAGTTCCCTCGAGAAGACGTTGGGAGGAACCGTGCCTCGGGTAGACGCGATTTTGGCTAGCTCGTCAGCAACTTTGTTGTACCGGCGGGCGACGTGGTTGAGCTCGAGGCCATAGAATTTGTTCTCCAGCTTACAGACCTCCTTGCAGTAGGCTTCCATCTTAGGGTCGTGGCAGCTCGAGTCTTTCATCACTTGGTCGATTACCAACTGCGAGTCCCCCCGAACGTCGAGGCGTCGAACTCCGAGCTCGATGGCGATGCGTAGACCGTTGACGAGGGCCTCGTACTCAGCTACGTTGTTGGAGGCGAGGAAGTGGAGGTGGATGACGTAGCACATGTGGACCCCTGAGGGTGACATGAATAGCAATCCGGCGCCTGCCCCCGTCTTCATCAACGTTCCGTCGAAGTACATGGTCCAGAGCTCAGTCTGAACTTGCACCGGGGGTAGTTGGGTGTCGGTCCATTCTGCAATGAAATCTGCCAATACCTGCGACTTGATGGCCTTCCGAGGAGCGTAGGAGAGAGTTTCCCCCATGAGCTCAACCGACCATTTGGCGATTCTCCCAGACGCCTCCCGGTTCTGGATTATCTCTCCGAGGGAGAAAGACGAGACCACAGTAACCGGGTGGCCCAGGAAATAGTGTTGGAGCTTGCGCCGGGTGAGGACGATGGCGTATAACAGCTTCTGAATGTGGTGGTATCTCATTTTGGTCTCTGAGAGCACCTCGCTTATGAAGTAGATGGGCCTCTGCACCAGCAGGGTGTGTCCCTCTTCTACCCTCTCGACTACTATGGCAGCGCTGACTACCTGGGTAGTTGCTGCAACATAGAGCAAGAGGGGCTCGACTGGGCTTGGGGGCACCAAGAGAGGTGGCGAGGTGAGTAAGGCTTTGAGTTTGGAGAGCGACTCCTCGGCCTCGATGGTCCATGAGAAGTGTTCTGTTTTCTTTAGGAGGTGGTAAAGGGGTAGCGCCTTCTCTCCGAGCCGTGAAATGAACCGGCTAAGGGCAGCGAGGCACCCTGTGACCCTTTGTACGCCCCTTAAGATCGTTGATCAGGCCCATCCTAGTGATTGCGGTTACCTTTTCAGGGTTGGCCTCGATCCCGCGTTTGGAAACTATGTACCCTAGGAGCATGCCTCGAGGGACCCCGAAGACACACTTATCTGGGTTTAGCTTTATGTGATTTTCCCTGAGGCACCCGAACGCGATCTCAAGGTCCCCGACCAGGTTCCCGACTGTTTTGGATTTGACCACGATGTCATCGACGTAGGCCTCGACGGTCGGCCCTATGTGTTTTCCAAAGACGTGGAGCATGCATCGTTGATATGTGGCCCCGGCGTTTCGCAAACCGAAGGGCATAGTGATGTAGCAAAACATGCCAAAAGGGGTAATGAAGTAAGTCATGAGTGTTAGGAATATGCCCTAGAGCTAATCATGTGGATGATTATATTCCGATTGTATCCATGATTAATAAAGTGTTCTTTGAATATCCATTATAGAGAACTAGTATTGATTGACAATTATGTGAATTGTTTGTGGAACTCAATTACCTGAATGGTTATTCTAAAAGTTGTCCCTGGTCGGCATTCTTGTAAGAGCACACTTGAATATTAGACCAGCACATGTATTAGTTGATGGCTATGTTTCACAAGTCATAGACATGGAGATGTCAAACTAATAATGTGGGCACATGTGAGACATGTAGGCTGGACTGACCCAACAAGAGAAAGTCTCTATTCATGTCATGTACGTTATGTCCTTAGACCTGAGATTGTGGTATGTACTCAAGATGTGAAACGATCTACTTAGAGACTATCAAACGCTACTCCGTTATTGGGTAGTTATAAAGGTGGCCCTTGGGTGGTCGGGAAACATGCTGTGAGACATAGACAATCAAGATGGAATTTGCCCCTCTCTTCGTGAGAGAGATATCACTGGATCACTCATGTGATTGGATCAACAAATGCATGGCCGTGCTTGGGTTTAGTGTTAACCCACGAGTTGAACCATATATCAAGTGGCAAAGGGAATAACTTGTACATGGTCATAGTGGTTCGTCTGATATGATCATAGCGTATGCATAGGAGTTGACACGCCTTGCTAGAGGCCGCTATCAACTATTGGTCGAGTAAGAGTACTTGGGCCATGTCTATGTATGCGTGAGCCCATAGGGTCGCACGCTTAAGGGGCTGGAAGCCTAATTCGGGTTGGACCCAAATTAGACTAGGTTTAGGGTTTCTAATGGGCCTCCACCATGGGAGCTCGTTAGGACGCCTATATAAGCAAGGGGTGGGCGCGGGGCGAATTGATCCACGCCTTTTGGCAGCCGCCGTCGCCTCCCCACGCTCGCGCCTTTTGCTCCTCATGGACCTAGCAGTCCGGAGGCGCAACGCTTCCTCCCTGCACGTGTGGGATTCCTCGGAGGTGCTGCATCTGGAGCACAAGGACGAACCGCGCGAAGGGGACGTTGAGACGGACGACCACGCAACTGCACTGCCTGCTGCGACGTGCACGACTACATCAAGTCGTCTTCCGCTGCACCTGCGCGTCTAGTGGTAATCCCGTAACCTATAACTAGCAGTAGATCCTGGTTTATGAGGTCGAAAAGTTTTGTTTTCCGGCTAGCGTAGCAACCTCGTATTCTCAGCGAGCTGATCGGATTCCCTCATCCTTATTTGGTGATAGCTAGAATACGCATCAAGAAAGCAGAGAGTTTCACATCCCGCAGTGGAATCTACTATTTGATCAATACGTGGTAATGGAAAAGAAACCTTAGGACATCCTTTATTTAAACTAGTGTAGTCTACGCACATTCTATCCCTTCCATTCTTTTTCTTGACAAGAACAGGATTTGCTAACCACTCGGGATGATGTACCTCCTTGATGAATCCGGCCTTCAAAAGCTTGTCGACCTCCTCCCCGATGATTCTGCGCTTCTCCTCATCAAAGCGGCGCAGCCGTTGCTTCACCGGTTTCGATCCGGCCCGGATGTCCAAGGAGTGCTCGGCGACATCCCTGGAATGCCCGGCATATCCGAGGGACTCCACGCAAACATGTCAGCATTCGCGCGGAGAAAGTCGACGAGCATGGCTTCCTATTTGGGCTCGAGGGTGGCGCTGATCGTCAGCGCCTTCCCATCCGCGTGGCCGAGGTCGAGTGGGATGGTCTTGGTGTCCTCCGCAGGCTTGAAGTTGCCGGCGTGCCGCTTGGGGTCAGGGATCTCCTTGGAGAAGTCGTCGAGGGCCGCGAGGATGGCCGACTCCTCGACCGCCTCGGCGTTTTCCACACACTCGACATCGCAGTCGTAGGCGTGCTCGTAGGAGGTGTCGACGGTAATGACCCCCTCGGGCCCTGGCATCTTCAGCTTGAGGTAAATGTAGTTCGGGATCGCCATGAACTTGGCGTACCCCGGTCGACCGATGATGGCGTGGTAGATGCCATGGAACGCGACCACCTCAAAGGTCAGATCTTCCTTCCGGAAGTTCGAGGGGCTACCGAAGCAGACGGGTAGCTTGACGCGGCTGATCGGGAGTGCCTTCTTCCCTGGGACGATCCCGTGGAATCCCCCCACATTGGGTAGGAGCATGGTCCTCGGGATCCCTAGGAGGTCGAGGGTCTCGGCATAGATGATGTTGAGGCTGCTTCCTTCATCCATAAGTACCTTGGTGAGGCGGGTGTTGAGTACGATCGGGTCGACGACGAGTGGGTAGACCCCCGCGTGGGGGACGTGCTCGGGGTGGTCGTTCTGGTCGAAGGTGATCGGCGTGTGGGACCAGTCGAGGTATCGAGGAGCCTGGGCTCGAACGGAGAAGACCTCTCGACGCTCCCTCTTGCGCTGACGCGTACTGAGTCGAGTCGAGGGTCCCCCGTAGATCATGTAGCAGTTGTGAATCTCGGGGAAGCCCCGTTCTTGCCATCGCCCCCGTCCAGTGGATCCTCCTTCTTGTCGTCTTTCTTGAAGCCAAGAGAGTTGAAGTACCTCTTGAGCATGCGACAGTCCTCGAGGCTGTGGTTGGCCGGTCCCTTGTGATAGGGGCATAGCTCTTTCAGCATCTTGTCGAAGATGCCCCCCTCGAGAGGGGGACCTCAAGACTTCTTCTTGTCTGTCGTAGCGACAAGATCGTCGGGATCGACGTCGCGTCGATCCGGCTGGTTCTTCTTCTTCTTCTTGTTGTTCCTCTTGGTCCTGTTATTCGAGCCCCCGGGCTCGCCCGCCTTGGCCTTCCCCTTGTCTGGGGATGCGTAGAAGAACGCGCCAATGACTTCCTCCCGGCTGCGTAGTTGGCGACGATGTCCATGAGCTCGTTGGCGGTCTTGGGGGTGTTCCGTCCCAGCTCCCGCACCAACTCCTTGCAGGTTGTCCCGGTGACGAACGCCATGATGACGTTGTGGTCGGAGATGTGGGTTAGCTTAGTACGTTGCTTGGAGAACCGTCGGGTGAAGTCGCGGAGGGTTTCCCTGGCCTTTGCTTGCAACTGCGGAGATCCCCGGAGTTTCCTGGCCGCACATAGGTGCCCTTGAAGTTCCCCTCAAAGATCCTGACCAGGTCGGGCCAGCCATGGATCAAGTCCGGGGGGAGTTCCTCGAGACATCTTCGAGCGGTGTCAGAGAGGAAGAGCGGGAGTTGCTGAATGATGATGTGGTCGTCGTCGGCTCCTCCTAGCTGACATGCCAGCCTGAAATCAGCAAGCCAGAGCTCCGGCTTGGTTTCGTCGTTGTACTTGACCAGGCTGGTGGGTGGACGGAAACGAACAGGCAAGGCGGTTTGCCGGATGGTCCTACCGAAGACTCGTGGCCCTGGTGGTTCCGGGGATCGACGTCGATCCTCGTCACTATCGTAGCGCCCACCTCGATGAGCACTGTAACCTCGAGCCTCAGTGTCATCGTGTCGGCGTCGTTTGTTGTCGTTGACGTCGTGTCGCGCGTCTCGCGGTTGTCGATTGTCGAGGATGCGGTCTCGAACTGGTTGCCGCTCCGCTCTGCCTTGGGGCACCTTATCTTGGTGGACAGATACCTCTCGATCTTGTCGAGGGGGCACGTCCTGCTGCTCGGAGGCAGCTCCTTTGTGCCTCGAGGCCGAGCTCTCCGATTGCTATATGACCGTGGTTTGGAGAAGCCCCTGGATTTCATTCCTGATGCGTCGCGCTTAGGGCGTCGATGGTGCCGGCATGTCGCGGAGCAGCATCGCGGCTGCCGTGACATTTTGGCTAGCGCGGTTGTAGACGTGGCGCTCGTTCTCCCCTTCGTTGACGATCTTTCGATGGACATCCCGAGCCCGCTCGCGGGCTCCTCCATCCGGTGACCGCCCATGATCTTGCTCGAGGGCATGCTCGAGCTATAGGAGCCGTAGGCATTCCTCCTTTACCTTGGCGAGAAGCTCTCGGACTTGCGTGATCTAGGCGTCCTGAGGTGGACCTGCTTCACCTGGAACCGGGGGGGCGGTGTCTCGCGGCGTAGTAGCATTGCGCCCTCCTCCTCCTGCATTCGCAGCCACGGCGTCGGTGGTCTCCTCCTGGGAGTCAATCTGATCGTCGAGATGGAAACATTCCCGGGTGGGATCGTAATCCTCATCAGGGGAGTCTGAGTCGGGTTAGCCGTGGTAGAAGTTGGGGAAAGGTCCCCTGCGCTCCTCCTCCAGCCATCGCCGTAACGTCCCCCAGGTCTGATACCCTAGGGCCGGGGCTTGTCGTGGCTCCGGGTGCTCATCCGGCGGAGGGGTGGTGACGAGGTTGATCGTCGTACGTAGCAGGTTCCCTGGGGACCTATAATGTGCCTGCATCTGCGAGCCTACAAAAGCAGAACAGAGTCTGGCGCTGTTGTAGAGCCCATGTGGAAACAGGTTGTGCGGTGGCGCGGCCGAGTATGTCGGAGAAGCCACGGGGACTCTCTGAGATGACGGTATGGCAGAGCCAAGGTCAGGTTCAGCGAGGTACCCGCCCCCGACCCGCAAACATGGGTCAAACAGGCTCCCGAAGGGAGGCACTGTGTCACCAGCTGAGGCCGGGGAGACGGCATCCGATGTCTCGGGATCCGCACGGTGAAGAGTGCGGCGGCGTCGTTCGCGCCTCCTCCTGGTCGCAGGCGACAAGCGCGAGTGGTGGGACCGTCGTCTGGTCCTCCTTGGCCCCGGAGTACCGGAGCTGCTGCTGTCCATGCCACTACCTGAGAGTAGAACCATGTCGTGGTCGTGGCCCATGGACATGAACTCTAGGCTCCCGAACCAGATGATGGTGGCGAATGGAAGTGATGGGATCGTGGAATCCATCTGGGAGAGTAGTTCGGAGTTGATCGACACGCAAATCCCCCTACCTGGCGCGCCAACTGTCGGTGTTTTGACCCAGGGGGTCAAGACCACCAACTAGTAAATTTGTATATTGCGTGCTCCCTCTCCCAGATGTGATGCAAGAAGAACACAAGATTTATCCTAGTTCGGGCAAAGAAGGCCCTACGTCCAGCGGGGGAGGATCGATTGTATTATCTTGCACTGAAGTGCTCGTACAGGGGGGTACAAGCTGGTTTACACGGGGGTGCTCAGGATGAGTTGAGGCCTAGGACTAGCAGGACTACCCTAGGTGGTCGGTTGGTGGATTGCTTGAGGTGTCGATCAATCAATCGGGTGCGGTGTGTGTGCGACTTGGCTCTTGGTGTATACGGGTCAGAGCTGATGTCTGAATGTGTGAGCCGATACCAATGCCCCTGCCCTTACGAATGCGCCCCCCTTTCTTCTATCCCAGCGTCCCCTTTTATAGATCAAGGGGATGCCTGAGAGTACAGAGGTCCTAGACTGTAGAGGCATGGGAGAGATGTCCGCAACGCCATGCTTGCGATGGGACGTCGATCGCTGTAGCGGCGTGGCCTTCCCGTCCTTCCGGTGTTCAGGGCATGGTGATAGCAGACTGGACGTTGCCGAACGTCATGACGCAGTACGGTTGGCCTCCTGTAGACGGGTGCAGGCTCCACAGTTGAAGCGGGACGGAGCGGATAGGACGGGTCCCATCCTGGAGTGGTTGGAGACGGGGGTCGAGCCCCTGGTCGAGGGGGGTCGAGGCTAGCGTGACCCTGTCGTATCCCTGAAGACACAGTCGAGGGCCGTCCTGTTCGTGGCTCGAGGGGGTGCCTCTGGATTCCGTACCTGCGACGTGGCTACAGCGGCCGCACGGTTGACGGAGGTCCCGGGCATGGGCGGCGAGTTGATGGATTTGACTGTGGTAGTGGGCGCCCATGGTGTTAGGCGGGGGCAGGTAGGCGCATTGGATCCCCTTTACCCCATACCAGGAGCAGGTGAGCTGATCGAGTCTCCTGCTCGTGGGTCGTTCGTTCGACCCCCTGTACGTCATTTGAGGGGTCGAGGCGGAGGGGTCGTTCGTTCGACCCCTATCCGTCAATTGGGGGGTTAAGGCGAGGCGGAGGGGTCGTTCGTTCGACCCCTGTCTATCAGTTGAGGTTGAGGCGGAGGCGGAGGGGTCGTTCGTTCGACCCCTGTTGGTTAGTCGAGGTAGAGGCGGGGGGGGGGGGGGGGGTCGTTCGTTCGACCCCTGTTGTTTTTTCAGTAATGGGACGACTCATGACTGGTCGCTGTTGCCGGTGAGGGAGGCCTTTGCGCGATAGGTCTTTCTCCATTGACTTGAACGGCTGATCGGATCCTGCCTTAAAAATGGTTGTTATGTTAAGCATTAGATTATCACACGTTTAGGGTACCCCTTACCTTTGTACCCGACAAACATCTTCAAAAGACTATTTATATGTTTTCTAAGTTACATGAATAGAGAGTTTGGTGCAAAAACATCTCGCAATAGTCTCTTCATTTGGATATCCAAAAATAGATATCATTATTCTATATTTTTCGTTAGCCAAAGATAGATAGTGAGGATGCCTTTCTAGAATGAGTATAAGATTAGAAAAGTTGTTAGAGAGTGTAGAGATACATAAAATGATTTTTACTCAAATGAGTCTCTGAGATGTTACGATAGCATACTTCCTCTGACTCTGACTCTAGCCAAATGATTTAAAAAAAGCTCTCGGAGATGTTATGATAGCATACTTCCTCTTACTCTAAATATCTGTTAATTTTATTTCTGAGAAACAACTTTGACTAAATATATATAAAAAAATATTAATATTCACGGTGCGTAATTAATATCATTGATATATAGATTTCAATCTATTTTTTTAATAAATTTATTTGGAGATATAAATATTGCGTGTATGTATTAAACTTGCTCTTAGAAGACTGCTTGCAAATTAATATGTGCTTGAAAATCAGGCTGTTGTTTGCTTTTGTCGGAGAAGCGTCTCCATCACGACTCACGAGCGTTTTGCAGTTCATCCCCAAAGTTCACCGGTTTTCGGAACTTCGGATGCCGCCCCCCTCTGCGGAACGCCTCGCTGCCCACTGGGTCGCTGATAACCTCGCTGCCGATGAGGCCATCGATTTCTCCCTAATAAAGGGTAAGCTACAAGCCTTGATCGTGTGTGTCGCGCGCTCGGTTCTCTTTCACTCCTTCGTTCTCTCACCTAGGGTTCCTGGTGCTCCGCCAGCGCTGGTGGGCGTCTCTCCTGAGTATCTTGTCGGCGATGATGCATTTTTGTTCACTTAATACTTATATGAAGTGATGAATCGGCACATCTGCTACCCTCTGTTGGGTGTCAATAATTGTTTAATAAAAAAATTGAACAATAACACCTTTAGAAGAGTTTTATTGTCATTTTTGAGTGATCTGTTTGTATTAAACTGAAAAATATGTATATGAATATGTACCATTTTACTTATGTCAAAAAAGAATGTACCATTTTATTGTGTACTTTCTCAATGCCCAATAACTGAGCATGTCCATGTGGCAGCTCCAATCCTGTTGTGCCGACTGGAAGGCGATCCAAGGTTTGTTGGACAGTAAAGGAAGAAGCAACTCTAAGTGTAATGATTCTTTTGTTGTGGGTTTCTATTTGATTTGCTCGCTCGTACTAGATATTAACTTTTTTCACTGTACTGATCCAGGAAGCAATGAAAAAATTCACCCCACGGGACAACGGGCCTATTCCCTGGGTTCAGATACTGGAACACGGCAGAAACGTGTTTCACAGGACACGGCTCCGATGTGACCTGAGGGTCAAGTGGAGGAACATGAAAAATAAAGGAGACTCCTGAAGCTGACAGTTTTACGCCTGATCTACCCTTCCCTCACCTCACCTCTTCTTTGAGTATCCTCATGTAGGAATGTAAATGCATTGTGCTATATTTTCGCCACAAGTAGGAACCAAAAAGATTCCGTCGTCCAGCAGTTGATGTTAATGCATGCTAGTCGATGGTACTTCTAGTTTGGATCATTACGGGTGCGTTTGATTGCCTAGACCTGAGCCAGGCTCTATTGGTATAAGATCAGACGTTTGTTTGGTTCGCGTATCTACTTAGCCAGGCTCTGCAAGATTCTCTCCCCAGCTAGGCTTTGGAGAAACGTAGAAATCGGCCGTTTCTGCTGGGTCAGGCTCGCAGGGTGTAGGAATTAGCAAACTAATAATGATATTAATGGATGATTAGCATAGATTAAATAATATTAATATATTTCAATTAATATTGAGTAATAAGATAATCTAAGAGCTATAAGATAATAGTTGTCCATCATAAATATAATTATGATGGATTATTTATATTTTTTTTTATCTCAGACAGTCTTCGTGCGGGCAACCAAACACGTTCTCGGAATAGCGTGGTTCGTGAAAATAGTCAACCAAACACTAAACTCTTGTATGCATTGAGCCTGTTCGTCAGGAGCCAGACTCCTTCCATGTGAGCCAGGCTAAGTTCATACACGAACCAATAGGCCCATAGTGATCTCTGATCATGATATCTTTTGTTATTCCCTCCAGAAACCGAAATGATTTGTCCTCTAGCTAAAGCTGTACATATGTCTGGTATAGTGGTCTACTGCCATATAAATGTTGATAGGCTACCTTAGACACTATGTTACCGTTTGATCCAATATTGCAGAATATCTTGTAGAATATACTTTCCTTGATCTTATAATTAATGGTAGGTACTCTTGGATCACCCAGCTTAGCGAGGTATTGTGATAGAAGGAGCTGGTCATACCCTGTATCAATAGTGCTGATCATCCAGGTCTTCTTTTGGTTGTTGAGCTATATTCTTCCTCCTTCTATTGTTGATGTTCTTCTTTCTTGTAGCAACAATTGTATCCTCGTAGATGTACGGCCTCTATGGATGAGTAAGAGCCTTGAGTGTACGCTTGATGAAAGTGAACCTTCCCTTCTCATCCTTGATTATGAAACAAATCTTGGCGCTATCCGTGTAGATGATGGCATTAGCTGTTCTTAAGAATGGACGTCCCAAGATAATGAGTGATTTCTCATCTCCGCTTGTTTCTTCAATCATGAGATTTACCAGTACGAACGAGTGTCCAACTCATATGCTATTATATTAAGGAATTCCCTTAGGGTAGCATAGTGTCTGGTCTACAAGCTTGGCATGATGTTGACACTTGCTCCAAGGTCACAGATAGCTTCTTCAAGAGTGTAAGCTCTAATAGAGATTGGGATGATAGGTCTCTTGAATCTCCTATCTTCATTGGTAGGGTGTCATCCACCCATGCTCTTGATGGCATGGTGAAGAAGTGTCCTGCACATATAAACAAGACATAGATCAAGTGCATAGGTTCTGTTGGTGGGAAAACACCAACATAACCAATTTTTTTTATTCTTCTCTAACCTAAACATATTGAGCAAAATTAATTATTTTGTTTAACCATAACATGGGTGATAATATCAAAAGATAAGTATGAATGTATCATTTAAACAACACTTAGCAAATTAGATTGCTTAAGCACATGGAAGGATTTATCTATAATGTATAAATTTTATATGATTAAGATTATCATCTTCCAAGGTTGGATGTGCAATATTTCAACCCATATGATTAAATTTGTAGGAATAAGAATGTGGTACTAGGAACAAGCTTTAAAGAACTTAACATGTTGAGTTAATGAGGTTGGATCAAATAAAGTTGTAGCTCAAACATGTTTAGATCTTTATTAATGTAAATACTAGAATCAAAGGGATGATTACTTACCTTTAATTTTGTTGAAGAATGATAGCATTGTAACACCTCATGAAAGCTTCCCTTGATCGATTGGTTGTGCCTTAATGGCTTGTCTCCTTTGTTCATCTGATCTTGATATTTTTGTAGGTCTTGTCTTGAAGTTTTCTTCATCCCCTTCCATGGATTGAGTGGTTATATTTTGTTCTTTGTCTTCTTCTTGCTCCATGGAATTCATCTAGCATAATGACTGAGATGTGTCTCCCTTGTGAAAGTTGTTGAAGGTTCATGTCTCTCTTCATCTCCCATGTGAGTTCACCTCAGGATTTCCCAATTCGATATTGAAAGTTTTTTCTACAGGGGTTAGTCCAACAAAATATCCAATATCTACTATAACATAGTATCAGTTCAAAAATCAACCTAGACACCATGTCTAATTTGATTTAGGAAGACATTTCAACCTAAGCTTAAATTAAAAAATCTTTAGAAGTAATATACAAATACCTTTTATTTAAACTAAGCACCATGCGTAATTTAAAAGATATATGAAAATACTTCAAAAACCTAACCATATACTATAGCAGATAAAGGTAGCATGAAAATACTCTGGAGATTTACTCAGGTGGTGATGATGAAACAACATGATAAGTAGTTTAGCAATTTGAGCATGCCTTAAAGGTAGGTGTTGACGGTCGTTAGCGTCAACTTTTAATGCAATTATAAACATGATAAATGGATCAATCATATATAAAATAGAGACGTATAGGGTTTTATTTAACAATTTCCACGAGTTTTGGCATTCCATTATTTTCCAGGGACTATTCCAGAAAAGAGCAATAAAGGGAATGAAAACAGAATAGATATCGAATAAATCCTGCGGAGATATAGTTGCCAAACAACTCACAGAGGATCCCGCAGACACCGGAGCGAAGCGGGGCCCGAGACCCCAACATGTGGGGCCGGCCAGCACCCCCTAGGTCCACTGCTTGCCGTTTTCTGGAAGCTTCCTCCACCGCCTCTGAGGAGTCATCTTGGCCCTACACTAAGTCGGTTTGATCCAACAGTTGTCATGCACCCCATCGGGTTATAAATAGAGGGCAGACCCCCGGAGATCTCATCTCAGTTCATTTGGAGATCCATTTAGTTTAAGTCATAGGAGATCTAGTCATCCAGAGCTACAAACCCTAGTTCATCTAGAGCTTTTCTAGTTCATAGCATAGCTTAGTTAGATCGAGAGTAGAGGAAGTCAAGATACGTCAATCGATCTTGGACTCCCGACGTTGTCAAGAGATTGGAGTCTGGTATAGTTCTTATTCTCTTATTCTCATTAAGTATTTATCTGCAGTTGTATGATATTTATAGGCAACACTATTCTTCATTAATATGTTCTTGTTTACTTTATTCATTGTCTACGTTAATATGTCTAGTATAGTTAATTTGCTATTGAGTTCATGCACATGTTCGTATAGCGCTCATCTACTCGATCATGTGGCGAGTGGTAGGCAGTATATAGGCGTAGTGCTTAGATACATTGCTTATCTGCGGATGCCCCCATCTGTGCCTGGTCATGGGGTAGATCGTGGACATGACAGGTCTATTGAGTCCTTTTGTAGGACTCCCCCCCGTTGAAAGATCCTAGATGGCTAGAGGGGGGTGAATAGCCTAATAAAAATTCTACAAACCACTAGAGCAAAGGTTAGAACAACACTTAAGCGAAGCCTTTTGCTCTAGCTCTACTAGGGGTGCAAAGCCACCTATCCAAACAATTCTAGTTAACTAAGTGCCTATCACACAATAGCAAAAACCTAATGCACTTAGCTCAAGCTAGCTAGAACAACTAATAGGAGAAACTAACTAGCAAGCTAACTAAGCAAGATAAGGAAGAAAGTAAATGCAAGATAGGAGGTGATTGTTATACCAATGCCTTGTGATATATGGATGTCAATAGGATGAACCAATCACAATGAATACCAAAGAGTAGCCGGGAAACAAGATGACACAATGATTTTCTCCTGAGGTTCACTTGGTTGCCACCAAGCTAGTCCCCATTGTGTCGACTACTCAAGTGGTGATTCGGTGGCTAATAGGCAATCACAAGCCTAGCCCACTACCCAGGCGCCACAAGAATCCACCCAAATGAGAGTAACTCAATGACACGAAAAATCCACTAGAGTTACCCTTTGGCGCTCCGCCGAGGTGGGTACAAGTGAGAGTTCCTCATGTGTTTGGTTTTGAGTAATTGATGAAACCTACCTAAGCACTAACCTTGATCTCTAAGTGTGAATCATGAGATAGGTTGGTACATACCATGTGATGGAGCTAATGGATCAATGTGATGATGGCAAGGCTCTAGCATGGTGGTGCAAAGGAAAATGGAAAAGGATTCAAGGCAAAGGTGAAATAGGAATCCATTTTCGATTTGGTGATCAAGACATCATAGAGGATGTGATCACATTTAGGATAGATAGTCGTACTATCAAGGAGAAGCTCTTAAGTATGATTGCGGTTATCATGTGCCACTAGGTTCTTTGCATTGCATTTAAAATCAATTGAACCAAGTGAAACAACCAACTAATTCCAAGATAATTGTGAACTAAAAGCTAACACATGTGCACAAGTGTTGAGATCACTTAGTGTTAGCTCCTTGGAAGCTTGGAAGAAGTTGGAGGCTGTTTGGACTCAGTTTGGAGGTCCGGACACAGGGTCTGTTGGTGGTCCGGACCATCGGAGATGGGTCCGGAGGCATACCCTAGCTCGACAGTGCTGTGAGCAGTGATCTGGACGCTGTTTGCGGTCCGGACGCAGGATCCGAAGGCGCATCCGGAGTCTCTACGCTCTCTGTTGGTTCTGTGTGAAAGGAACCGGACGCAGGTGATGGTCCGGATAGAGGAACCGGACATGCGTCCGGAGGTGCAGAGGAGCCGTGGGAGCTCTCGGGTGCGCTCGGGGTCTCGGGAAAATATTTCCGGACCCTGTGAGCAGTGGAACCGGACCCTGTGAATAGGCGCGTCCGGAGCCACGTGGTGCGCTGTGGCGCGAGCGGGAAACCAAGCCATTTGAACTGGTAGGCGACCGGACGCAGTCGCGTTGGTCTGGACTGCTCGTTGCGAGCGACCGGAGGTTGCGTCCGGAGGAGGAAATAGAGGGGCTGTCTCTGTGGTGTGGGGGCATCCAAACGCTGCTGATGGTCCGGACCCCCCACTATTTCTTGTGTCCGGATGTGGTGTAGAGAGCCTGTTTTAAGGGTAAAATGGCTAGTTGTGAGTGAAGGCTATATATACTTGTATGGCCGGCCCTTTGGGGCACTCTTTGCACATTCTCTTCACTCACACACTTGTGCTTGCTTGAGATTGCTCCACCCACTCATCCTCTTGATATAATTGACATTTCCATGAGATTGAGTGAACCAAGTGCATTGCTTGATTGATTTCATACTAGTGGCACTTGGTGATCGTCGTCGTCGCGGGAGTTCTTGTTATTCTTGGAGGTTGCCACCTCCTAGATGGCTTGGAGCGACGAGGATCGTTGAGCGGAGGAAGGTGATTGTCTCCGGCTTCGATCGGTGAATTGTGAGGGGTTCTTGAACCTTCCCCGCAGGAGTTCGCAAAAGGTATCTCTAGTGGATTGCTCGTAGCTTGTGGATCCCTATCTTGTGTTGGTTTTGCAGCACCCGGTGATGGGTTTGGCGTGTGATTCCAATTAGCGCGTGAACCTCTAAGTAGGTGAATCACTACAACGAGGAGTAGCTTGTTGGCAAACAAGTAAACCTTGATAAAAAATATTGTGTCTCATTGTCTCTCTACCAAGGATTCATCTTGTGATTGATTGGTTATCTCTTTGCTACTCTTCTCGGCGGTATAACCTTCCTAACTCTAGCTTTGCATTTACATTCTTACATTCTTGCAAAGTAGAGACTCTAGTTTAAGCTTGTGTAGCTTAGCCTAAGTAGTTTTAGTTCTCTAGCTCTTGTGTGTGACATAGGTTATCTTGCTATTGACTAGTATTATGGTAGGTGGCTTGCCGACCCTTGTAGTGCTAGTGCAAACTTGCTTTTCACCGTGTTTTATTCTAACAAGTTTTCTTAGTGTTGTTGTAGAAGTTTTTAATAGGCTATTCACCCCCCTCTAGCCATATCTAGACCTTTCAACAAGCCCTCTCACAATCGATGAAGCTGGCCACGAACAATCATCAACACGTGCCGAAGCTTCTCCGCAATCGCCAAGCCGTCTAGGTGTTGGCAAACACCAAGAATAACAAAATATCCCACAACAATAATGATGACCAAGTGCTACTAAGATGCAATGCAATGATCAAGCACTTGGTTCACTCAAACTCTCAAGAATTAGCAAGCAAAGCAAAGAGAGATGAGTTGGGGGCCTTCTCAAGCTAGCACAAGTATGTCAAATGAATGGGAGGTACAAGAGATGGCCATAGGAGCTGACCAAAACATATAAATAGGCACCACCATGGAACTAGCCGTTTTGCTCCTCTTCCACGCTTTCTTGCAGGGCTCCGGACGCTACCTGCAAAGGGGTCCCGACCATTGGCCACGCGTCGGACCCTCTGTCATTTGAATTCAGCCGTTCGCGCCTTCACCAGGAGTTGCCACGTCGCCTCCGGACGCTCTGTACAGTGAGGCTCCAGACCATCATGCCTTGCGTCCGGACCCTATGCAGAGCTGAACCAGAGAGCCTCCAAGGTCCGGATGGTCGTCCGGAGTCCATCGTCCGGACAACACACAACGTCCAGACGCTTTGCAGAGAGCATCCAGAGCCGTCCAAAACTCCGGACGCTTGTCCAGAGCTAGCGTCCGGACAGAGAACAGCGTCCGGACCTTCTATCCACCGTGAGCTGAAGCTTAGGGTATACCTCCGGACGCATCGCCATTGGTCCGGACAGCATCTAGCCACCGTTCGGACCTGCGTCCGGAGCTCTATGTCGTTCCAAACCGAGCTGCCTCAACTTCTCCAAGTCTTCAAGTGCTAACACCTTGTGATCCATCACTTGTTCTCCTGTGTTAGCCTTTGCAAAGAATTATCTTGGATTTTATTTCATATTTTAGTGTCACTTAGGTTAATTTTAAGATATGCAATACAAACCTAGTGGCACATGATAACCGCAATCAAAATGAGTTTTCCCATCTTGATAGTACGACTATCTATCCTAAAGGTGATCACACTCTCTACAGTGTCTTGATCACTAAACCAAAAATGGCCCTATGATATACCTTTGCCTTGAGTCCATTTTTGTTTTTCTCTTTCTTATTTTCCTTGTCCATGGAGTACTTGATCCATCATGATCATCCATCTAGCTCCATGTGTCAAGGTGGATCACCCTAGCTTGATAACACACTTAGCACTAGGGTTAGTCCATAGGTTTCATCAATTATCCAAAACCAAACTTGGGCTTTCACCCGTACAGTGGTTTGGTAGGGAGGAATTGTCAGGTTAAGGATATCTTGTTATATTTGAGGTTTCTGAACTCAACTCTGTTCATGGCCCCATTGTAGTTGGGAACATTGGTAGTATTACTTAACAATGATTACTAGATGTACTTGCACTAACTACCATAGCTTTGACGGTAGCTAGAATACTTAAGAGTAATTTCTTTATTACTTGTATTGGATGACGCTTGTGTAGTGACTAGAATGCTCTAGAAACTTTATCCTTATTATTATGATGATGACTGATCTATTTACTCTTATCATATATATTTATCATGTGACTTGCCCCTGTTTAAGAGTAGAGATCATTGATGGTTAAATCCCTTCATTCATTTCATATGCATGTTATCAATACTATAGATTATCAGTTTTACTAGACCTTCCCAGTGGTAGAATATAAATGACAACCTGGTAATACTTTAGGTAAAATACTACAATGGTATATTTAATCTGTCCGCTTGCAGAATCATTTGTTCTTTATAATTTCATATTCATCATTATTTATTTCTTCCTAGTCATACATAAAAGATAATATTTCATAAGTACTATAAAATATTCATAGCTCTATAATTAGGGATGACAACCTAGTTCCACGCTTAGGAGTATAAGGAAAAAGATAAGTGGCTAGTTGCTAAAGGCAAGTTAATTACATTCCATGCATTTTTGGCGCCATTGCTAAGAACTTGTGTTCTTGGTGATTGAAAGGTCCTAGATGGCTAGGGGGGGGGGGTGAATATCCTAATAAAAATTCTACAAATCACTAGAGCTAAGGTTAGATTAACACTTAAGCGAAGCTTTTTGCTCTAGCTCTACTAGGGGTGCAAAGCCTCCTATCCAAGCAATTCTAGTTAGTTTAGTGCCTAACAAACAATAGCAAGAACCTAAGGCACTTAACACAAGCTAGCAAGAACAACTAAAAAAAGAGCTATCTTAACAACTAACAAGCTATACAAGCTATCTAAGCAAGATAGGAAAGAAAGTAAATATAAAGATAGAGGTGATTGTTATACTGATGCCTTGTGATCAACGGATGTCAATATGAAGAATCAATCACAATGAAAACCAATGAATAGCCGAGAGACAAGATGACACAAAGATTTTTCTCCCGAGGTTCACTTGGTTGCCACCAAGCTAGTCCCCGTTGTGTCGACTACTCAAATGGTGTTTTGGTGGCTAATAGGCAATCACAAGCCTAGCCCACTACCCGGGCGCCACAAGAAACCACGCAAATGAGAGTAACTCAATGACACGAGCAATCCACTAGAGTTACCCTTTGATGCTCCGTTGAGGTGGGTACAAGCCCTCTCACAATGTCGAAGCCGGCCACGAACAATCACCAATCGCTAAAAGCCCAAGTTTGGTTTTGGTTAATTGATGAAACCTATGGACTAACCCTAGTGCTAAGTGCATGATCTAGCTAGGGTAATCCACCTTGACACATGAAGCTAGAAGGACGACAATGGTGCATTGATCAAGTGCTTCGTGGACTAAGGAAAAGAAGAAAGAGAAAAACAAAAATGGGCTCAAGGCAAAGGTATATCATAGGGCCATTTTTGGTTTAGTGATCAAGACACTATAGAGAGTTTGATCACCTTTAGGATAGATAGCCGTACTATCAAGAAGGGAAAACTCATTTCGATTGCAGTTATCATGTGCCACTAGGTTTGCATTGCATACATATAAAATGAACCTAAGTGACACTAAAATTGTGAAACAAATCCAAGATAATTCAAAGAAAAAGCTAACACAGGAGAACAAATGTTGGATCACAAGGTGTTAGCACATGGAAGCTTGGAGAAGAAGAAGCAAATCGTTTGGACAAAGAAAAGAGGTCCGGACGCAGGGTCCAGACACTAGGGCAGCTCGGTCCGGACAAACGCAGACGCGTCCAGTGGCTTACCCTGGCTCTCGATGTTCTCTGGACAGGAGGTCTGGACACCGATGAAGGTCCGGACGCTAGCTCAGGACGACCGTCCGGAGTGGTGGAGCTCTCTGGACTCCTCTGGTGGAGCGACCGGACGCTAAATGGCGTCCGGACGGGGCACTCCGGACCACCGTCCGGAGCTTTGGAGCTCTCTGGATGCTCTCTACGTGGATCCAGATGCGAGCGGTGATGGTTCGGACGCGCACTGTTGCGAGCGTCTGGAGGCTACATGTCAGCACTAGAAAAGGGCGCCAACGACTGGTTTCAAAACACAGAGGGTCCGGACGCGCGCGCAATGGTCCGGACACCCTGTCTGCCAGCGTCCGGAGTCACGCAGAATTCAGAGGAAAGAGGAGAAAACGGCTAGCTCGGTTTGGGAAGCTATATAATTGGTTTGGACGGCTCCTAGGGCTCTCTCTTGCACCTCCCATTCATTCTCACTCTTTGTGCTTGCTTGAGAAGGCCCCCAACTCATCTCTCTTTTCTTTGCTTGCTAATTCATGAGAGTTTGAGTGAATCAAGTGCTTGATCATTGCATTGCATCTTAGTGGCACTTGGTCATCGTCATCGCCACGGGATTTCTTGTTATTCTTGGTGTTTGCCAACACCTAGGCGGCTTGGCGATTGTGGAGAAGCTTCGGCACGTGTTGGTGATTGTTCGTGGCCGGCTTCATCAACTTGTGAGAGGGCTTGTACCCACCTCGGCGGAGCGCCAAAGGGTAACTCTAGTGGATTGCTCGTGTCATTGAGTTACTCTCATTTGGGTGGATTCTTATGGCGCCCGGGTAGTGGGCTAGGTTTGTGATTGCCTATTAGCCACCGAATCACCATTTGAGTAGTCGACACAACGGGGACTAGCTTTGTGGCAACCAAGTGAATCTCGGGAGAAAAATCATTGTGTCATCTTGTCTCCCGGCTACTCTTTGGTGTTCATATTGTGATTCGTTCTTCACATTGATATATTCTCTTCACAAGGCATCGGTATAACAATCACCTCCTATCTTGCATTTACCTTCTTCTTTATCTTGTCTAGTTAGCTTGCTAGTTAGTTCTTGTGTTAGTTGTTCTAGCTTGCTCAAGCTAAGTGCCTTAGGTTCTTGCTATTGTGTGTAGGCACTTAGTTAACTAGAATTGCTTGGTTAGGTGGCTTTGCACCCCTAGTAGAGCTAGAGCAAAAAGCTTTGCTTAAGTGTTAATCTAACCTTTGCTCTAGTGGTTTGTAGAATTTTTATTAGGCTATTCACCGCCCTCTAGCCATCTAGGACCTTTCAAGTGGTATCGGAGCCTGGTTACCGCTATTATCAAGGCTTAACAACCTTCGGTGTTAGTGATGGCTCAAATACAATTCAACCATGTTGGAAGCAAACCACCAATGTTTGATGGCACCTCATTTGATTATTGGAAGAGGAAGATGAAGATGCATCTAGGCTCAATACATGAGAAGGTGTGGAGTGTGACCGAACATTACTTTGTCATTCTTGATGAAGCCGCTCCCACACCTAGAGAGCGAGAGAACCGGCAATGCAACACTATGGCTCTCAATGTGATCTACAATGGCATTGATTCCAAGGTGTTTGAGCAAATCAAGGATCTTGAGAAGGCAAGTGAGGTGTGGAAGAGACTTGAGGATACATATGAGGGCACCACAACCGTGAAGAATGCCAAGTTGTACATGCTCAAGGACAAGCTATCTCACTTCAAGATGAAGGATGATGAGTCCATCTTGGAGATGTTCCATAGGCTCCAAGTGATCATCAATGATCTCAAGAGCTTGGGTGACAAGGTGAAGGATGAAGATTTCTCAAACCGGTTTGTTGGTTGTTTGCCCAAGAAATACAAAACCTTGAGACAAATAATTAGGAGAGATGGTTTGGACAAGATCACACCCAATGAAGTACTTGGTGAGATCATGACCGAAGAGCAATACAATGAAGAAAGTGAAGAAGAAGAGGTCAAGGAAGATGAGAAGAAGAAGAAGAGCTTAGAATTCAAGGCTTCATCATCCAAAGGCAAGAGCAAAGCAAAGAAGAAAGAATCAAGTGATGATGAAGAAGCAAGTGATATTGATGATGAGATGATGACCCTTTTTGTGCGCAAGTTTGGCAAGTTCATGAAGAAGAAGGGTTATGGTGCTAGAAAGAGAAGAGACAACTTCAAAAGCAATGAATATGTGAAGAGATGTTTCGGGTACGAAGGTAAGGGGTACCCTAAACCCTTCGATAAATTAACGCTAAACATAGCAACCATTTTTAAGACAGGGACCAGCCCACTGCTCAAGTCAGTAAGGTAAGGCCCATCACTCGAGGGCCCCCTACACCAGCTATGGCAACCAGTCGCGGGCCAGCCCACCTCGACGAAAAGAGACGGACGAGGGGCCGAACGAATGACCCCGCCGTCTCCACCTCGACGCCGAAGAACGGACGAGGGGCCGAACGAACGACCCCTCAACCTCCACCTCGACGCCGAATAACGGACGAGGGGCCGAACGAACGACCCCTCAACCTCCACCTCGACGCCAAATGACGGACCGAGGGTCGAACGAACGACCCCTCGGCTCCTACCTCGACACCGGGTGACAGACGAGGGGTCGAGCGAACGACCCCTCGCCCTCTACTTCGATCCTTCCGAATCCGCCTCTGCCCCGACCTTACCTCGATGCCGAGTGACGGACCAGGGGTCGAACGAACGACCCCCGCACGAGAGGCTCGATCAGCCCAACTGCTCCCGGCATGGGTTAAAGTAAATCCGCCTAACGCCATGGGCGCCCGTGTCCACAGTCAAATCCAACAACTCTCCGTCATGTCCCTGACTCCTGTCAACTGTGTTGTTACTGCCTCCACGACGCGAGTACGGACTTCGGCAGCAGCCCTCAAGACGTGAACAGTACGGCCCTCGACGACGACTTCGTGGATACGGCAGAGCCACGCAGGGCTCGACCCCCCTCGACCGAGGGGCTCGACCGCTCCCTCCAACATCTCCAGTATGGGGCCCGTCCCATCCGCCCCGTCTCGCTTCAGCTGTGGGATTCGCGCCCGTCTGCGGAAGCTGTGCCGCGATGTGCCGCGGCGACTTCCACTGCCACCACGACCCGGAGCGCCAGAAGGACGGGAAGGCCATGCCGGCACAGTGCTCGACGTCCCTTCACCGGCATTATGCCACGGACACGCCGCCCATACTACGACAGTTAGGATCCTGTACCCTCGGACCTCCCCTTGGTCTATAAAAGGGGACGCCGAGGTAGGAGGGGGATCTCTGAACTCTGGAGAGACTTTTTTCTGACTCCACACTCAAACTTCGGCTCTGATCTCCACATCTCACACACCTCGCTGCTCGATCGACCCCTCGAGCAGCCAACCCACCGCCTAGGGCAGCCCCGTTAGCCTTAGGCCGCAGCTCACTCTGAGCAAACCCGTGTAACACAGCTTGTACCCCCCCCCCCCGTACGAGCACTCTGGGTGCGAGATAATACAAGTCATCCTCCCCCGCTGGACGTAGGGCCTTCTTTGCCCGAACCAGGATAAACCTTGTGTCCATCTTGCATCACATCTGAGAGAGGGAGCACGCGATATACAAATTTACTAGTTGGTGGTCTTGACCCCCGGGTCATAACACCGACAGTTGGCGCGCCAGGTAGGGGGAATTGCGTGTCGATCAACTCCGAACTACTCCCTCAGATGGATTCCATGATCCCACTATTTCCATTCACCACCGTCGTCTGGTTTGGCAGTCTAGGGTTTGTATCCACGGGCCAGGGCCACTTCATAGTCTTTCCCTTCGCTCGTGGCCTGGACAACAGCAGCACCGGTACGCCGGGGCCAGCAAGGATCAGGCGACGGTCCCTCCGCTTGCGCCTCTGGCCTGCGATCAGGAGGTGGCGTGAGCGACTCCGACGCGCTCGTCACCGTGCGGGTCCCGAGACGCCGGATGCCATTTCCCTGGCCTTGGCTGGCGACATAGTCCCTCCCCGCAGGGGCCTGTTTGACCCATGCTTGCGGGCCGAGGGCGGGCGCCCCTCTGAGCGGGACTTTGGCTTTGCCATATCGTCGTCCCCGGGGGCCCCCGTGGCCTCTTCGACACACTCGACCCCACCACCACTGTATGACCCGCTCCCGTACGGTCTCCACAACAGCGCAAGGCTCTGTTCTTCCCTCGCAGGTTTGCAGATACAGACACATCGCGGGTCGCTAGGGACCTCGCCGCGTACGACGATCAACCCCGTCACCACATCTTCACTGGGAGAGCACCCGGAGCCGAGACTACCCCGGACATGGGGCACGTTGCGACGACGCCTGGCGGAGGAACGCAGGGGATCCTTCCCGCACTTCTACCACGCCGACCCCGACTCGGACTCTCCCGACGAGAGTTACGATTCCACCCGGGAATGCTTCCACCTCGACGAGCAGGCCGACCCCCAGGACGACGTCGACGACACCGCGGCCACAGAAGAAGGAGGAGGGGGCAACGCTACACCAGCACGAGATGCCAACCCCCCGAGTCCCGACAGAGCCGATCCACCCCCAGACGTCCAGATCACGCAAGTCCGAGAGCTTCTCAGCAAGCTCGAGGAGGAGCGCCTGCGACTTCAGCAACTCGAGCACGCCCTCGAGCGGGATCGAGGGCGCCCGCAGGGTGGAGGAGCTCGCGAGCGGGCCCGGGAAGTCCACCGACAAATCGTCGAGGAGGGGGCGAACGAACCCCGAGTCTTCAACCGCGCCAGCCAGAATGTCGTAGCGGCCGCAATGCTGCTCCGCGACATGCCGACGCCATCAACCCTCCAAGCACAGCGTATCAGGAACGAGATCCAGGGGCTACTCCAAACTGCGGCCGTGCAGCAGGCGGAGAGCTCGGCCTCGAGACGTCGAGGGGCTGCCTCCGAGCATCAGGAAGTACCCCCTCGACAAAATCGAGAAGTATCCGTCCACCAGGACAAAGCGCCCCAGGGCCAAGTCGAGCGACGACCAGTTCGGGAACGCCTCGTCGACGATCGACCCCATCGGGTGAACAATCGACGCCGGTACGGCGACGCCGAGGCCCGAGGCTACAACGCTCACCGAGGTGGGCGCTACGACAGCGACGAAGATCGATGTCGATCTCCGGAGCCACCGGGGCCCCGAGTCTTTGGCAGAACCATCCGGCGGACCCTCCTGCCCGTCCGTTTCTGTCCACCCACCAGCCTGGTTAAGTACAACGACAAAACCAAGCCGGAGCTCTAGCTTGCCGATTTCAGGCTGGCATGCCAGCTGGGAGGGGCCGACAATGAACACGTCATCATTCGACAACTCCCACTATTCCTCTCTGACACCGCTCGCAGATGGCTCGAGGAGCTGCCCCCGAACTTGATCCAAGACTGGCCCGACCTGGTCAGGATCTTCGAGGGTAACTTCAAAGGCACCTACGAGCGGCCGGGCAACCCCTGGGACCTATGCAGCTGCAAGCAGAAGCCAGGGGAGACCCTCCGCGCCTTCACCCGCCGATTCTCGAGGCAGCGTACCGCACTAACCCACATCTCTGACCACGAGGTCATTACATCGTTCATCGCCGGAACGACCTGCAAGGAGTTGGTGCGGGTGCTGGGGCGAAACACCTCCAAGACCGCCAACGAGCTCATGGACATCATCGCCAACTACGCAGCTGGCGAAGAGGCCATTGGCGTGTTCTTCCAGATACCTCCAGAGAAGGGGAAAGGCAAGGTGGATGAGCCCGGGGGCTCGGACAACGAGCCCAAGAAGAACAATGGGCCTAGAAGGAACAACAACGGCAACGACGGCAGGAAGAAGAAGAAGAAGAACCAATCGGGCCGGCGCTACGTCGAGCCTGACGTCGAGCCCGACGACGGGCCCGACGACCTTGTCGCTGCGGCAGAGAAGAAAAAGCTTCGAGGGCCCCCTCCCGACGGGGGCGTCTTCGACAAGATGCTGAAGGAGCCCTGTCCCTATCATATGGGACCGACCAACCACCGCATCGAGGACTGTCGCATGCTTTGAAAGCACTTCATCCCTCCTGGCTTCAGGAGAGACGACGGCAAGGAAGACCCGTCCTGCGACCTCCTCGTCAAAGGCGATGTCAAGAAAGGGGGCTTCCCCGAAATTCATGACTGCTACAAGATCTACGGGGGGCCCTCGACTCGACTCACCACGCGCCAGCGCAAGAGGGAGCGTCGAGAGGTTTTCTCCATTCGAGCGCAGGCTCCTCGGTACCTCGACTGGTCACACACGCCGATCACCTTCGACCAGGACGACCACCCCGAGCACATCCCCAACGCAGGGGTCTACCCGCTCGTCGTCGATCCGATCATCCTCAACACCCACCTCACAAAGGTACTCATGGATGGGGGGAGCAGCCTCAACATCGTCTACGCCGAGACCCTCGACCTCCTGGGGATCCCAAGGACCATGCTCCTGCCCAGCGCGGGGGGGTTCCACGGGATCGTCCCAGGGAAGAAGGCACTCCCAATCGGCCGCATCAAGTTACCCGTTTGCTTCGGCGTCCCCTCAAACTTCCGAAAGGAAGAGCTGATCTTCGAGGTGGTTGCGTTCCGAGGCACCTACCACGCCATCATCGGTCAGCCGGGGTACGCCAAGTTCATGGCAGTCCCGAACTACACCTACCTCAAGCTCAAGATGCCAGGGCCCTCGGGGGTCATCACCGTCGACACCTCCTACGAGCACGCATACGACTGCGACGTCGAGTGTGTGGAAAAAGCCAAACTGTCGAGGATTCGACCATCCTCGCGGCCCTCGACGACTTGTCCGGGGAAATCCCCGACCCCAAGCGACATGCTGGCAACTTCAAGCCGGCGGAAGACACCAAGACCGTCCCGCTCGACCCCGGCCTCGTGGATGGGAAGGTGCTGACGATCAGCGCCACCCTCGAGCCCAAATAGGAAGCAGTGCTCATCGAATTTCTCCGTGCGAATGCCGACGTGTTTGCATGGAGCCCCTCGGATATGCCGGGCATTCCGAGGGAGGTCGCCGAGCACTCCTTGGACATCTGAGCCGGGTCCAAACCGGTGAAGCAACGCCTGCGCCGCTTCGACGAGGAGAAGTGCAGGATCATCGGGGAGGAGGTCGATAAGCTTTTGAAGGCCAGATTCATCAAGGAGGTACATCATCCCGAGTGGTTAGCTAACCCCGTGCTTGTTAAGAAAAAGAATGGGAAGGATATGATGTGTGTAGACTACACTAGTTTAAATAAAGCCTGTCCCAAGGTTCCTTTCCCACTACCACACATCGACCAAATAGTGGATTCCACTGCGGGATGCGAAACCCTCTGCTTCCTTGATGCATACTCCGGCTACCACCAAATAAAGATGAAGGAGTCCGATCAGCTCGCGACTTCCTTCATCACTCCCTTTGGCATGTTTTGCTACCTCACCATGCCCTTCGGTCTGCGAAACGCCAGGGCCACCTACCAGCGATGCATGCTCCACGTCTTCGGGAAACACATAGGGCCGACCATCGAGGCCTACGTCGACGACATCGTGGTCAAGTCCAAGACAGTCGGAAACCTGGTCGGAGACCTCGAGATCGTGTTTGGGTGCCTCCGGGCGAATCGCGTAAAACTAAACCCTGAGAAGTGTGTCTTCGGGGTCCCTCGAGGCATGCTCTTGGGGTACATAGTTTCCCAATGTGGGATCGAGGCCAATGCCGAGAAGGTAACCACAATCACAAGGATGGGCCCGATCAACGACCTCAAAAGCGTGCAAAGGGTCACAGGGTGCCTCGCCGGCGTTAGCCGGTTCATCTCGAGGCTCGGAGAGAGGGCCCTGCCCCTTTACCGCCTCCTGAAGAAGATGGAACACTTCGCGTGGACCGCCGAGGCCGAGGAGTCGCTCTTGAAGCTTAAAGCCCTGCTCACCTCGCCTCCAGTCTTGGTACCCCTGAGTCCGGCCGAGCCCCTCTTGCTCTACGTTGCAGCAACTACCCAGGTAGTCAGCGCGGTCGTAGTAGTCGAGAGGGAGGAAAAAGGACACGCCCTGCCGGTTCAGAGGCCTGTATACTTCGTGAGCGAGGTGCTTTCCGAGACCAAGATGAGATACCCCCACATCCAGAAGCTGTTGTACGCGATCGTCCTCACTCGGCGCAAGCTCAAACACTACTTCCTGGGCCATCCGGTTACTGTGGTCTCGTCCTTCCCCCTCGGGGAGATAATCCAGAACCGGGAGGCGTCAGGAAGAATCGCCAAGTGGTCGGCCGAGCTCATGGGGGAGACTCTCTCCTACGCCCCTCGGAAGGCCATCAAGTCTCAGGTCCTGGCAGATTTCGTTGCAGAATGGACCGTCACCCTACTACCCCCAGCGCGGGTTCAGAACGAGCTCTGGACCATGTACTTCGACGGATCGTTGATGAAGACGGGGGCAGGCGCCAGATTGCTGTTCATATCATCCTCAGGGGTTCACATGCGCTACGTCATCCAGCTCTACTTCCTCACCTCCAACAACGTCGCCGTGTACGAGGCCCTCGTCAACGGCCTGCGCATCGCCATCGAGCTCGGGGTTAGACGCCTCGACGTGCGAGGGGACTCGCAGTTGGTGATTGACCAAGTAATGAAAGATTCGAGCTGCCACGACCCCAAGATGAAAGCCTACTGCAAGGAGGTCTGAAAACTCGAGGACAAACTCTACGGCCTCGAGCTCAACCACGTCGCCCGTCGGTACAACAAAGCTGCCGACGAGCTGGCCAAAATCGCGTCTACTCGAGGTATGGTTCCTCCCGACGTCTTCTTGAGGGACCTCGACAAGCCATCCGTCGACCTAGACCCGAGGGCTCCCGCCCTTGAGCAAGAGGTTGATCGACCCCCCTCGACCGATCCCCCCTCGAGCGGGGAAGAGGTCATGGAGATCGACGAGGCTACCGTCGCGCCAGCCCCTCCGACGGATTGGCGCACACCCTACCTCGAGTACCTGACACGGGGCGAACTCCCAGAGGACCGCACGGAGGCCCATCGTGTGGCCCGACGTGCCAAAACCTACGTCTTGTACGGGGATGGCCGCGAGCTATATCGACGTAGCCCATCCGGTGTACTTCAACGCTGCCTCACCCTCGAGGAGGGGAGGGCATTGCTGAAGGATCTACACTCAGGGGCTTGTGGACACCACGGGGCGCCGAGAACGCTGGTAGGAAGTGCCTTCCGACAAGGCTTCTACTGGCCGACGGCCGTCACCGACGCCACTCAACTCGTCCGATCTTGCAAGGGATGCCAATTCTACGCCAGGTAGACCCACCTACCCGCCCAAGCTCTTCAGATGATACCTATAACCTGGTCATTCAGAGTATGGGGGCTCGACATGGTTGGCCCCCTGAAAAGAACCAAGGGTGGCCACACCCACCTCCTCGTGGCCATAGACAAGTTCTCGAAGTGGATCGAGGCTCGACCCATCGCCAACATCCAGTCTCGACAGGCCGCGCTATTCTTCACCAACATCATCCACCGCTTCGGGGTCCCCAACATCATCATCACCGACAACGGCACGCAATTCACCGGCCAAAAGTTCCTGGACTTCTGTGACCATCACCACATCAGGGTGAATTGGTCCGCAGTCGCCCACCCTCGAAATAACGGTCAGGTCGAGCGTGCCAATGGTATGGTTTTGCAGGGCCTCAAGCCGAGGATCTTCGATCGGCTAAACAGACATGGCAGGAGATGGGTTGATGAGCTGCCCGCCGTGCTATGGAGTCTCTGAACGACACCAAGTCGAGCCACAGGGTTCTCTCCGTTCTTCTTGGTCTATGGGTCCGAGGCCGTCCTCCCCACTGACCTCGAGTATGGGTCCCCTCGACTGAAAGCCTATAGTGAGCAAGCCAACACAGTAGCCCGAGAGGACTCCCTCGAACAGCTCGAGGAAGCCAGAGATGTGGCCCTCTTCAAGTCGGCAAAGTACCAACAGATGCTGCGGCGCTACCACAACAAAAACGTGCGCAAAAGGGACCTCGACGTCGGTGACCTCGTTCTGCGCCGTCGACAAAACAACAAGGGTCGTGACAAGCTGACGCCACCTTGGGAGGGACCCTTCATCGTGGCAGAGGTACTGAAGCCCGGCACTTACAAACTGAAGAACGAGAAGGGCGAGATCTTCACCAACGCGTGGAACATCGAACAGCTACGTCGTTTCTATCCCTAAGGCCTCAAGGCCTTGTACATTTTCGCATTTATGTACAAATTCTCGAATGAATAGAAAATCCACGATCCTAGCGCTTTTACCTTCATTCGTGACTCGAGGTAGATTTTCTATACCCCTCGACGCCTCTCTTTCTTCTGCCCCTCGAAGCACGCTTAGCGCAGGGTAGGACACATGCTCGAACTCCCTAAGGGTCGTGGGTGTCGTCGAGCCAGGAACTCTCCTACGCCCCCGGGCTAGGGTACTCCCGCTCGCTCCCCCCTCGGGGGTCTCGGGCGTACATCCAACAACTGCGCCAAAAAGTGGAGCGCCAAGGACGGTGGAAGAAAGGGTGGCTCGAGAGATCACCACTCGTGGTCAAAAAGGTAGACTCGACCCTGCTCCCGCATAGTCGAGCCTCCCTCGGGGGCTAATAGGGGGGCACCCCCTCCCAAGTCCCCGAAAAACTCGAACGTTTTTTCGAAACTCAGCTTTCCCTCTCGATCTTTCCCTCGAGTACGCTTCATAACTAAGTAAAGGCGCCTCGAACTCCCTAAGGGTCGCGGGTGTTGCCGAGCCAGGGACTCTCCTACGCCCCAGGGCTACGGTATCCCGCTCGCTCCCCCCCTTCCAGGGATACGAGCGTGCGTCGAACAAAACGCAAGCGTCGACTCAGGCAAAGAAAAGCAGGGAGAGCTTGAGAAACGAAAATAACAATGTGCATCTCGATCAAAATGCATTAGATATAAGAAGCCCTCGGGGGCTCGGCATTGTATCATTACAAAAGCCTAACTGTTACACGGACCTTCCTGTCCAGATATGGCTCGTAGACCTAGGACTACTCAGCGAGGGGGTCACCGTCCTCAAGAAGCAATGCAGGAAGTTGGGCATCACGTGTTGGCCACATCGGAAGGTGAAGAGTCTGCAGAAGCTCATCGACAACATCCGAGGGCTACTCGGCGCCACCTCCGTCCGCTGAGGGGATCACCTCGAGCTCGAAGAGCTTCGCCAGGTCGCCTCTGGGCACCTCCGCAAGATCCATCAAGTTCTGGCACCTCGCGTCGTTCTCTTCGTCGGTCAGCCTCGGGTCGGTGGCAAACCCGTTGGCGACGATGTTGAGGTCATAATTGTAGGCCGAGTTGACGACCGCGAGGGCCCGCTTCACGCCCACATGCAGGGCAGCACGAACGTGCTCCGTCACCTCCTATGTCATGGAGTAGAAGCGGCGCAGCAGGGAATCCCCTCGAGCGTCGCCCTCGACCTCCGGCTCCGGCTCGACCAAGAGGTCATCGCAGAAGGTGTTGATGATGCCCGCGAGCCTCGCGTTAAGATTCGCCTCAGTCCCGAGGAGGCCCTGAAGACTGTTCAGGTCCTCATGGGCTTGGGCCTTGTCTGCTGCGAGCTCTGCCAAAACAAACACACAACCCGGTCAAAACCAAAAAAGGGGTCGAGGCCGGGCAGATTCAGCAACACTCTCAAGAAATTTACCTTGGGCATGCGCCTCCAGGGTGGCGTAGCCTCGCGCGGTCTCCTCGAGTTGGCGGCGAACGTCGATAAGCTTGGTGGCTTGGCCACTGACTTTAGCCTCGAGGCCCTCGATGACTTTGCCGGCATCATCAAGGGCTCTCTTCTGGTTCATCGCCACCACAACCAGGGAGGTCGCGCGGGTCCGAGCCTTCTCCGCGGCGGCCAGCGTGTCGCGCTCGCGGGAGACGGCGTCGAGGTCGCCCCGGAGCCCCCGGATGCCCTCCGTCGCCCGGGCCAGCTCCTCCTTCAGCCGGGCGGCCTCTTCCTCGGCCTTGCGCTTGGCCTCGAGGGCAGCGTCCCGCTCATGCCCGACCTTGATGGTCGACTGAAGGGCGTCGTCGAGCCTCGACTGCACGGGCTTCCTCCTGCACGGCCGTAAAGCCGGCCCTCGCGTGGGCGACCTTCGACTCGACATCCTCCCGAGCGGCTGCCGCCTCGGCCCTCGCCCGAGCGGCCTCGGCCTCCGCCCTCTCCAGCGAGGCGCGGAGGGCCAGGATTTGCTCCTGCGCCCGGAGGATGAACTGGGACTTCTCATAGGACCTCGCCCGCAGCATCTGACAAGGATGAAAAGGAAGATCATCAGAAAAAGAACAGTCATGCCACCCGAGCAAAGTCTAAGGGAGAACGAAACCCACCTCCATCCCCCGGCATATGTCCAAGGCGGCGACATTCGCGGCGAGGCATACCGAGTGCTCGAACCAGGCCCGGTACTCCTCGAGATGCTCCCACTGCCGGAGCTCGGCCTGGTCGTCAAGCGTGAGGAAGAGCTGCTCAGGGTCTTGAGGGTCCGTCAGCTCGAGGACCTCTTGTCCCCAGTACGCGCTGCGGGTGGCGATCCTCTCTTGGCCCTCCCGCATGACGCCCTGGCGCACTGCGGCGGCACCCCCGCGGCGCTCCACCTCCTCTTGCCAAGCAAAGAAGGGGGAAAACCCCTCCGCCTGGCCTCTCCCGGCCTTGAGGCCACCCCGTGATGACGTCGACGGTACCGCCGAGCCTTCACCACCGGGCAGAGGAAGCCCCGGCCAGCAGAACGGCCCTGCATGGGGAAAGGCACGAAGAGATCAGTACCTGGCACCACAGACCCACTACGGCTCGAATAAGTAGGAGCACGACTTACCTCGAGACAACGACCCCCCAGCCTCGAGGCGAGGCCGAGCCACCTCCGGTTCCGCACGAGGGGGTGCGACGGCGGTCGTCTCCGCCGAGCCTACCAGCTCGGCCACCATCTCGGCCACTTCTTCGGTGGTGGACTCCATCAGCATCCCGCCCTTCTCCGGCGCGGGTGTCGCCTCGGGCCGCTCGACCCGACCCCCCTCCTTCACCTCCGGCGTCAGCGAAGGGCCCTCAGACGCGGTAGCGGCCGTGCCCTCGCGCTTGAGCCGCAGTCGCGCCTCCAGCGAGGCTAGACCCTCGGGCCACCGCCCTGGCGTTGGGTGAGCCGGGGCCTCCCCCTCGTTCGCAGCAACTTGGGGCTCGACCACCTCTATCAGCGGCGGCTTGGGGCTCGCCCCCCTCGACTGCAACCACCGTCGACGCAGGTCCCGCGCCTTCTGAGGCGCCAGGTGCGACTCCCTCCAACAGCTGCACGGGCGCGGCGACGCCCGTCACTTCGGCGGCCCTCGCTGGCGGGGCGGGCAGGCCCATCTCCTCTCCCGCCTGGGTAGATGCCGAGGCACCCTGCGCTGTCCCTCGCTCCATCGCCTCCCGGGCCTTGGCTGCCCACGCTGCCTTGGGGGTGAGCGTCGAAGGGGGCGGAGCAGCGGGACCAACCTCGACGGCCGCCTCGACTGCAGCCCCCACCCTCAGCCTCTTGGCAGGGGCGAGGGACGCATCCTCCTGCGGGCGCTTCGACCTGAGAAAGAAACCCATGCACGACGATAAGCACGGGCCGTCAACAACAAAAAGAGAAACATAACAAGTATCATCGACCGGCCAGAAGGATAACTTACCCCTTCGGGGCCAGGCGTTTCTTGCCGACGGCCTTCGGGCCGAGTGAGGGCCTGAACACAACCTACCGGGGGCGGGGGTCGAGGCCACCCTCAGCACCGTCTCCTTGGCAGGGGCCGACGACGCCCCCATCGTCCCCCTGCTGACTTCCTCCTGCACCGACGGGCCCGACGCCCGTGCGCTCGATGCGGTAGGCACCGATGGCTCGCTCGATCGACCCCCTGACGGGGATCGCGACGACTGCCCGCGCGTCTGCCGTGGCACTTCATCTTGAGAGGCCACGGGGCGCTCCCCCCGAGGCTCGGCTTCGATAGTAGGGGCCGACCTCGACGTCGACTCCTCTCCTCCTCCGGTTCCGACGGCCACCCTCTATTCAGGCGCCGCCTGTTCTTCCTCCTCGCTCCAGTCCACCTCGATGTCGCTGTCGCTATCCTCCTCCTCCTCCTCGTCCTCCTCTTCCGAGGGCGATTCCTCCTCGGGAAGGCCCTCCCGCCTCTGTCATGCCCGGCGCTGATCCCTTGCCTCTTTCTCCCAGGCCCTCTTAGCCTTGGCCTTCTTGGCCTTGTCCTTGGCCTCCTTGTCCCTCTTGGCCTGGAGGCGCCTTGCCTAGGAATCGGCCCGGTCTTCCTTCACCGGCGGGAGCGACTTCCGGAAGGGAACGTTCCCCTGGGGAACGCAAGGCAGTCAGAACGCAAGCAAAAAAGGCGGACAAGGCAAACACAAGAACTCTAACAGAGGAAGAGGACCTTACCAGCTCAATGTACCCCTCGTCCGGCTTCATGGGGATCCTGGCGACATTCTTGACGTCGAACCCGCCCGCGAAGAAGAGGCGAACGCGGCGGGCCACCCTCTCGGGGGGTAGCTCGTCTCCCAGGACGCATCTCGTCGAGACGGAGGGGTCGAGCCATCAGCGGCACGACCCACCACAGATGGAACGCCGACGCAACGATCACCGCCGTGAGTCCCTCCTTCAGGCTCCCGACCACGTCTAGCAAGTTGGTGAGACGACGCTGCTTCTGCTGCACGACTCCGTACTTCCAGCAGTCGGGCTGCGCGTCGATCGTCCTCCCGGTGTAGGCGGGGAGCAGGTTGTCGTTGTTCCTCAGGTAAAACACCCGGAGTGGCTCGACGAAAGCTTCGCCGGGATCCAGAAATCCGACCGCTTGAGGGGGATGCAGCAGCACCCGGCCCTGACCACCTTGCGGGTGCCCTTGATGGCCGACGCGTGGAAGATGTTCGCCTCGAAGAGATGGAGCCACAGCTCCCAGTGAGGCTCGATCCCGAGGTAGCCCTCGCACACGGCGGCGAAGACCGCCGCATGGCAGATGCCGTTGGGAGTGAGATGCTGAAGCTCCACGCCGTAGTGGTGGAGGATTGCGCGCAGAAGACGGTTGGGAGGGGCGCCTAGCCCCGCCCGGTGGAAAATCTCGAAGCTCACCACGTAGCCCTCCGGCGGATTGGGCTCGGCGTGCTCCGGCGGCGGCGCCATCCACTCCGGTTGGTCGGTCGAGGTGATAGGCCAGAGGAGACCACTCTCCACCAGATCCCCCAGGCGTGAGTCGGTCATCAAAGACGCGAGCTAGTCATCGGGACCGACAAGGCTGTACTTGGCCATGGGAAAGAGTAGGTTGGTGCGCTCGAGCTTGGGGGCGGAAGGTACGTTCCCAGTCTCCCCTCTCTTTCTCTCTCGCATGCGCAGAGGTCCAGCTCGCAGGGCGTCTAAGGCAATGGCGGGGAGAAGGAGGCAGGGAAGGCGATGGCAAGGAGGCAGGGAAGGAAAGTGCGCGGAAAAAACACCCGACTCCTCACCTTCGCTATTTATAAGCGGGAGACCAACGGACGGATCCGGCAAAACAGGCAAGAGAATCTCTGCATTTAATGTGCCTGTACTCCCCTTCCTCGTATTCCTCCAAGATAAGGCATTCTGAACCATCGTCGGGCTCCGCACCGCACTTCGCCCTGCGATTGCCACTGTTGCGCCGAACGCATACCGCCTAAAAAGGCGCGCGGCCGGAAGCGTTATCTTTGAAGGTAAGGAATCTTGAGGCAGCGAGAGTTGGCCCTCGAAAGAGGGTTCAACAGCTACCCTCGAGTACCCGAGGGCAGAAATGACCTCGGGTTAGGACTTCGGTCCACCCCCAAAATCTCGAGGGGACAAAGGCCGGCCTACGAACGGGCTCGATAGCCCCCCTCGAGTACCCGAGGTCTGAGGAGACCTCGGGTCGTCGACTCCAGTCCACCTCTCGGCCTCGAAGGGATAAAGGCTGGCCCTTTCATGGGGTTCAACAGCCTCCCTCGAGAGCTCCAACCCAATGGGCAAAGGCACAGGTATGTCCCCAAGTTCAATATAATTACCCATTCTTCCCCCTCGGCGCTCCACAAGGCAGGACTCCTCCTCCTGAGGATAGCGTCGGATGACGAACCATCCATCAAATCTTGAGGGAGCGAAGGCTGGCCCTTACATAGGGTTCGACAGCCGCCCTCGAGTACCTGAGGTCAGGAAGGACCCATGGTGAACGGACTCAGGTCCACCCCTAAATCTTGAGGGAGCGAAGGCTGGCTCCACGAACGGGGTTCGACAACTGCCCTCGAGTATGCGAGTCAGGGATGTCCCGGGGGTAGGCGCATGCCCCTAGCTCGAGAACGAACTCTCGAGGTCCCCTAGGACATATCCGAGGTATAACCGAGGAATACCTAAGGATCCCTACACTGGGAGGCATCGAGCCACCAACTCCTATCGAACGGGGTTGGCACCTTGGTAATCCATACGGTATTGCTTAGTAAGCCATACGGTCTTACTTAAATGAGAACGCCTCCGGGCCACTAGTCGACCCCTATCGAATGGGGCACGAGTTCTCACTCGGATTTTTACCCGTAGTGGGCACCATTTCTAATGGACTCATGCCCGAGAACAGCTCACCGAGGACTTCGGGCTCGTCCTAATGAGGATAGCACGATGCTCTTCACCCCACAATCCGAACGCAAGGATCCGTGGGAAGGACGCTATGAGGTAGTGAAGGCCTAGCCATTCGAGGGCTCGAGGGCCCGACTACGCACGGCACCCCTCGACGAAAGAGGGTCGAAAACACTCGTGACCTGGCAGACAGAGTCCACCTCACGGGTGGGGCGCTCTAACTCCAGTTATGCTCGAGGGAGCGAAGGCTAGCCCTCGGTAGGGTTTGACAGCCGCCCTCGAACACCCCTCTTTTCAGGGAAAGGGACGCTCGCAGCCTGGGAAACAAGATCGACCCCTCGATAGGGCGCCACGTCTCCAGGTACCCTTAAAAAACCCCTCGATACAACATATCATAGCCCCCAGAGGAGTTCTCAATCACTCCTCTGGGGCCTTGGGGGCTACCCCCGCGGGGTGCGCTCGCGCGCACCCCACGGAGAATCGAACCTCTCACTAACCCTGCAGGTCGAAGGCAAAACCTCCGGGTAACCCTTACTCCCTCCGAAAAAAACGCATATCATAGCCCCCAGAGGAGTTCTCAATCACTCCTCTGGGGCCTCGGGGGCTACTGTCGGGTACGAAGGTAAGGGGTACCCTAAACCCTTCGATAAATTAACGCTAAACATAGCAACCATTTTTAAGACAGGGACCAGCTCACTGCTCAAGTCAGTAAGGTAAGGCCCATCACTCGAGGGCCCCCTACACCAGCTATGGCAACCAGTCGCGGGCCGGCCCACCTCGACGAAAAGAGACGGACGAGGGGCCGAACGAACGACCCCGCCGTCTCCACCTCGACGCCGAAGAACGGATGAGGGGCCGAACGAACGACCCCTCAACCTCCACCTCGACATTGAATAATGGACGAGGGGCCGAACGAACGAATGACCCCTCAACCTCCACCTCAACGCCAAATGACGGACCGAGGGTCGAACGAACGACCCCTCGGCTCCTACCTCGACACCGGGTGACGGACGAGGGGTCGAGCGAACGACCCCTCGCCCTCTACTTCGATCCCTCTGAATCCGCCTCTGCCCCGACCTTACCTCGATGCCGAGTGACGGACCAGGGGTCGAACGAACGACCCCCGCACGGGAGTCTCGATCAGCCCAACTGCTCCCGGCATGGGTTAAAGTAAATCCGCCTGACGCCATGGGCGCCCGTGTCCACAGTCAAATCCAACAACTCTCCGTCATGTCCCTGACTCCTATCAACTGTGTTGTTACTGCCGCCACGACGCAAGTACGGACTCCGGCAGCACCCCTCAAGACGTGAACAGTACGGCCCTCGACGACGACTTCGGGGATACGACAGAGCCACGCAGGGCTCGACCCCCCCTCGACCGAGGGGCTCGACCCCTCCCTCCAACAACTCCAGTATGGGACCCGTCCCATCCGCCCCGTCTCGCTTGAACTGTTGGATTCGCGCCCGTCTGCGGAAGCTGTGCTGCGACGTGCCGCGGCGACTTCCACTGCCACCATGACCCGAGCGCCAGAAGGACGGGAAGGCCATGCCGGCACAGTGCTCGGCGTCCCTTTGCCAGCATTATGCCACGGACACGCCGCCCATACTACGACAGTTAGGATCCTGTACCCTCGGACCTCCCATTGGTCTATAAAAGGGGACACCGAGGTAGAAGGAGGGGGATCTCTGAACTCTGGAGAGACTTTTTTCTGACTCCACACTCAGACTTTGGCTCTGATCTCTACATCTCACACACCCCGCTGCTCGATCGACCCCTCGAGCAGCCAACCCACCGCCTAGGGCAGCCCCGCTAGCCTTAGGCCGCAGCTCACTCTGAGCAAACCCGTGTAACACAGCTTGTACCCCCCTGTACGAGCACTCTAGGTGCGAGATAATACAAGTCATCCTCCCCCGCTGGACGTAGGGCCTTCTTTGCCCGAACCAGGATAAACCTTGTGTCCATCTTGCATCACATCTAAGAGAGGGAGCACGCGATATACAAATTTACTAGTTGGTGGTCTTGACCCCTGGGTCATAACACCGACAAGATGCTACAAGTGCAAGAGCACCGATCACATGATTGCGGATTGTCCCAATCATGGTGATTATGATGAGATGAAGAAGAACAAGCATGATAAGAAGGAGAAGAATAAGCTATCATTCACCAAGAAGAAGAAGAAGGGTGAATCATATATGGTGACTTGGGATAGTAGTGATTCCTCCGATGATGAGTCTAGTGATGATGAGAGGAAGAAAACCAAGAAGGCATTGGCAAGCATTTCTATCAACAACAAGCCATCCATCTTCGACACGCCATCATGCTTCATGGCTAAGCCAACTAAGGTACAATCTCATGATGATAGTAATAATGATGATGACAGTTGTGATGATGAGGAGGAGTACTCCAAGGAGGAACTCATAGATATGATGAAGCAAACTTATGCTTGCTTTCAGACAAAGAGGAAGGAATGCAAGGAATTGCGCAAGGCCAACAAGGCTCTTGAGAAAAACCTTGATGAGGTCATAGCATCTCATGAGAGGCTAATGGAAGCCCATGAGAAGCTTGTGAGGACTCACTACAAGCTTGAAAAGGCTCACTCCTCCCTCCTTGAACAAAACAAGGATAAGATTGTTGCATCATGCAATATTAGAGTCACTTGTGATATTCTAGATGAATCATTTTTCACTCCTATCATTGTGACTCCAACCGACACTAGCACATCCACTTCCACATCCACTAGTGAGAGCTCAAAGGTTGATGCTACACTAGTGAGTGAAAATGAAAAGTTGAAAAATGATGTTAATGAACTCACTATGCATTGGGTAAGGCATATGGTGGAGATGCCCTCTTGCTAAAGTCCTTGGGTATCCAAAGATTTTCCCACTACAAAGAGGGATTGAGCTATACCCCCAAGAAAGGCAAGGTGGCCTTTGTGACTCCAAAGCCTAACTTTGTGAGAAGCAACAGTCGGTTTTGCAATAGTTGCAAGCAAGTAGGGCATGTTGACCAATATTGTAAACTTAACATGAGCCAAACCAAGTTTGCTAAATCCACCTCCATGCATTTTGATTCATGTTATATGCTTACCGAAGGGAGGAGATGGTGTAATGGCTAAGTATGTTGGCACACCCATTGTTGGCCCAAAGAAGAAGGAAATTTGGGTGCCAAAATCCTTGGTCACTAACTTTGGAGGACCCAAACAAGTGTGGGTACCTAAGAATAACTAATTTGTTTTGTAGATCAATTACAAAGCCGGAGGAAGGCATTGGGTGCTTGATAGTGGGTGCACTCAACACATGACCGGGGATTCTAGAATGTTCAAATCAATCAACTCCACACCAATGATGGCATTGATAGTATTACTTTTGGTGATAATGGCAAAGGCAAGGTCAAGGGGCTTGGTAAGATTGCAATATCCAATGACTTGAGCATATCAAATGTCTTGCTAGTTGAGAGCTTGAACTTCAATTTGCTATCCGTGGCTCAATTGTGTGATCTTGGATTCAAATGCATATTTGGGGTAGATGATGTTGAGATTATTAGTGTTGATGGTTCTAACTTGATCTTGGATTCAAAGGCACTTAGTTAACTAGAATTTCTTGGTTAGGTGGCTTTGCACCCCTAGTAGAGCTAGAGCAAAAAGCTTCGCTTAAGTGTTAATCTAACCTTTGCTCTAGTGGTTTGTAGAATTTTTATTAGGCTATTCACCCCCCTCTAGCCATCTAGGACCTTTCAATCGCGTCGAAGCTTCCTCAACTGCCCAAGCCGTCTAGGTGTTGGCAAACACCAAGAATAAAAAGAAATCCCGCGGTGATGATGATGATCAAGTGCCACTAAGATGCAATGCAATGATCAAAGCACTTGGTTCACTCAAACTCTCTTGAATTAGCAAGCAAAGCAAAGAGATATGAGTTGGGGGCTTTCTCAAGCAAGCACATGTGTATCAAATGAGTGGGAGGTGCAAGAGAGTCGCCTAGGAGCCGGCCGAAACGTTTATATAGCTACCACACAAGAACTAGCTGTTTTGCCCCTTGATCACAACTGTCTGCGCCACTTTGGATGCTACCTGCATGGGGGTCCGGACCAATGGCCAAGAGTCCGGACCCTCTGGAGTTTGAATCCTGTTGTTCGCGCCTTCACTTGCTGCTGCCACATCGCCTCCGGACGCATGAAACAGTGGAGGTTCGGACAAACGCGTGTTTCATCCGGACCCTATGCAGAGCCAGTCCAGAGAGGTCCAAACCTCCGGACGCTCATCCGGAGTTCTGCGTCCGGACCGCACATAGTGTCCGGACCCTCTGCAGAGAGTGTCCAGAGCAGACCAAAACTCCGGACGTTTTTCTAGAGCTAGTGTCCGGACAGAGAACAACGTCCGGACCTTCTGTCCTGAAAGTGCAATCAAGCCTTAGGTGGGTTTTGGTGACATGACAATGCAATTAGAGAACTAATGAGACTTTACGAGTATGCCAAGCACGTTAAACTTAAGGAGGTTGATGAACAGGTTGGTGGACCCCTCCAACTACAAAGTGCTTGGCAACAAGCTCAAAAGAGTTTTAAATTCATTTTATACTTTGAAATTGAATTAGGAATGGCGTACTATTAAGAGGGATTCAACACGCATGCCAACAAGTGAACCAAATGCAATATCTATCCAAATACATCACACCTCCACAAACATAGAATGCAAATAAGCCAACTATTCGAAGATCCACTCTTTGCTGGTTCTGCCAGGCCGACACTGCCGGGCCTCAGGCCGGCACTGCCACAACTTGTTCTGACCGTTGAGCAGTGAGGGGGTATTTAGCACCTCCTCACTCACCCCCAATGGCTAGTTTGGCAATTCCATTCTTTCTCACTTCGTGAAACGGACAGAGGAGCTCTCTTCTTGCTCTCCACTTCTCCCTTGGTGCCCAACCACTCTCCTCCATTGATTTGCAATCAACCTTTGAGAGATTGAGCCTCCAAGCTTGAGAAGAAGCTTCTCCCTTGGATCTTCAACTCCTACAAGCATTTGGTTCGCGTGGTGGCTGGTGGTTTGAGTTTGTTACTCTTGGAGCTTTGCTCCTAGCCGGCTAGGCGTCGTCCTTGAGCCTGCCAACTTGTGTGGCAGCCTAGGGAGGTTTGTAACACCACCAATTTGCTAATACATTGCCCCTCATCTCAAGAGTTCACTCTCTTGACTTGAGACCGAGGAAAGAGCTAGCCTTTGTGGTGAGCTTGAGACTAGTGTGGCGCACCTCAATAACGTGGACGTAGACAAGCCTTTGTGGCGAGTTGAACCACGGGATAAATCTTGTGTCTCCCTGTGATTGCCTCTATATTGTGTCATATATTGCTTGCAAGGTGATTTCTACGGTTTGGACCCGATCTACTTCGTGAGTGTGCTGCTACCACTTTCAAGTGGTGCTAGAGGTTCCCTACACCTCTAGGAAGGTTTTCATTCAAACACAATTTACATTCAGTCTTTACATTTTGAATTGTGTTGATCTCTGTTCTGGTGACCAGCACTGCTGCCCTTAGCCCAGCAGTGCCGGCCTCAACTGACAGCAAGGTGTTAAGTTGATTTTAAGCATGCCTATTCACCCCCCTCTAGGCTAATCAGGTCTTTACAAGTGGTATCAGAGCAAGGTTACCTCAGTAAGCACTTCACCGTGCGAGGTAATGGCCGAAGAGGGAAATGCTGTGATGGTTGACCCCAAGAAGGTTGAAAGGATCAAGATGCCCAAGAGGGGGGGTGAATTGGGCTCTTTTTAATTTCTAAACAAGAATTAAACCTATAAAGAGCCAATTAACCCCCTAGTGCCTACCGCTTGTGTGTCCTAGCTAGAAAGCGGTAGCAAGTCAATAGAAAGCGAAAACTTCCTACACAATTCTAGTATGAATTGAAAGACAAGTGCATGTCACACCCCAAAATTTCACATTTTGGGTTGTGCTTAGAAAACACTAAATAAAATAAATGATTTCTACGTTCATATAAAAATTTCCAAGATTAGTTTGATTTGCACAAATTTAGTATAGGAAAAGTGAATTTATAAACTTTTCTAAATCAATTTGATAGACTTTAATTGTTGTGGTGGTTGTTCATTGCTTGTCTTGATGCATGTGAGTGTTTAAAGTTTTTAAAACGCGTTTAGTAAGTCATTTATCGGTCTCTGGCTCGTCTCTACTTTTTATATAATCAAATTCTTGTTCTTGATCTTAATCTTTCATTTGGACATTCCCAGGATCCATTGTCTCTTGATCCAAATGATTCCCTTGAGTTCATAATTCATCAACATGTCTCTACATTCTTTTCGGGAATTTTTCTAAATTTTTCCGGACCTTTTTCCTATTTATCTACGAGAAAATTCTAATTTTTAGATGCTCCAAAATATCTTTTTATGAGCTCCAACCACTTTATTTGAGTTCATCATGTTCCAAAGTTCCTCCAAGAATTTCCCCCAAATTTTTGGAGCATTCGGAGTATTTTTTGTTGCTTAAATATTAATTCTGGACTTTTCTGGAATTATTTTATTCACGAAAATAATTTATTCCGAAAATAAATAATGAACCTCAATTTTCCCACAAGCCCTCAAAGCCCATGACAATAATCCTCATACATCACAAAAGCCCAAGCATTTGTTTACTAATGGGCTTTGATGATTAATTTGGCCCGTTAGTAAATGTGGAGGTGCACCATCAATTAGTACCATATCGCTAGTTGATGTTGAGGTGAAGAGTCTTCCTCCCTATAAATATGTACCCACCCCCTTGACCAAAGCACACCACATCTACCGAAGGGGAGCCCCTAGTTTGGGAATACCTAATGGTAGACAATCATATGTTTTTCTACTCTGTCATTGTCGTGCTGCCTAGCTCCAACCGCGGTGCTCTCCGACCGGCAAATCTCTTGGTCCGGCAAAATCCCTCCTTGCCGCATGAACGAGCAGCAGTAGCATCAGGGTTCCTTTTCATCCGTACAGAATTGAAGCATGGAGACAAGTACAAATAGTTACGAGCTTGTCATCAACGGTATAATCTCCACCGTTTCTTCGTTTTATCTCCGTTTTAGTTCATTCAAATTGCGTTAGAATCGTGTCACCGCGCTCTACGTCATAGTGTTAATGTTTTATTGTTTCTTCATTATTAATTTTTGTTAGTTTAAGTATTAATTTAATTAATGTTTAACCAATAGTTGTTTAATTAATTTAAAGCAAGTTAGGTTTTAAATCTATTTTGAACTGTTTAAGTTGCGTTTGTTTCTTGTTGCCATGATCTTTATATTAGTGCATCAATGTTTTTGTCATGGTACATGTTTTTCCATATATTATTAAAATATTGAATAAGTTAAATAAGCATGAAACTAGTTTAATAATTGAAATCAATATAGATTTATACTTTGGTATTATATAAATATAAATATATAATATTAATATGATTAGTTGACAATATTAATATGCTTCTAAATATTAATTTGCTTGTTTAAACATGAACCATATACTTAAATGCTCTCACATGTCTAAGTTGCTTTGCAACGATAAAGTTTAATATGCTTAATAGATTATTTGATCATGTTTATAAATAAATTCAATTAGTTCAATTTAGATTTCATAATAAATTGTGATTATGTCCAAACTGAATTAATACTTAATCATATACCTTTATTAATTAACATTAGCCAAGCTTGTAGTTATTTCTTAAATATAATGAAACTTACAATAGTTGTTTCTTTTAACGATAGTTCCGTAATTGGCGTTTATTGCGTTCTCTCGACCGTAGTATCGATCTATCTTCTTGTTGGTGTATTGTTCTTAGCTGTTTCTATTTGTTGTTTGTATGTTGTCTATGTGTGGTGCTTGGTATGAGTAGAACGAGAAATGTTTGTGAGGGATGAAGATCATAAGGTGATGACCGATACCTGATGGCATGAGGGTTGCGCAAGTGAAAGGCAAGTATAGCATGAGATTTTCCTTGTTGTCCTATTCACTTTAATGTCATTTAATTCATCTGCATGTGTCTACCTTGATAACCATAGTTATATATCCTAGTTGTATTGATACCCTGATTCCTTGTCATCCTATGGTTATGCATTGGGTAGAATTGATGCTAGTGCTCAAGTAATTATGATCATGAACTATAACTTGATTAATAGAATATGCAACGAGAAATAAAAGATGCTTTTTATCAACATGGAATCTAAGAACTTATCCGTCAGCAAAAGCTGGGACATACAGTACAATCATGAGGGCTATATGGCTCTGGCTTTATTCAAGTATGAGGGTTACTCTCTCGCATGTGATAGTTCATGAAAGTTGCCATTGCCGAGCGGTTGCGGGGTATGGCCAGAGTGGCTACCGCTGCGCGTGTGTACCATCGAGGAGACCTCGTATACCCCTTGCCCGTGGATCCGTAATGTCTATTGTTTGTCAGCGAGCCCCTTTGAAAAACTTCATAGTGAACCCTGCCGACCTTCCTTGGAAGTGGGTCAAGAGGCTGATCCCCTCGGGCGAAAGGGTAAATCACGACTCATGGGTAAAGATGTACAACCTCTGTAGAGTGTTAAAAACTGATATATCAGCCGTGCTCACAGATACGAGCGGCCCGGAAAACTCACAGACTAATGGAAATTAATTGAACATTGATAAATGACCTACTGTGTTTTTTTAATGCTATTCCTTATTCATGTTATCAGTTTCATGTGATTAATTGGGGCATTGCTTATTTGTTGCTACTAATGCTAAAACTATGACTCATTAAAAGCCAATCGCAGTAAACCAGTGTCAACCTTTTGAGCCTCATGAACCCCATGTCATATTGCTGAGTACGATATGTACTGACGCTTGCTTTACTTTTCAATACTTTGGATAAAAATCCCGGATGGGTAACAGAAGATGGATCTAGTGAGATTTCGAAGAAGTGCTAGGCGTATGCAAGCCCCAGTCAACTGTCCCTGTGAAGTTGGAGCTTCAAAAAAGTTTAGTAATCGTTCCGCTATACTTTGATGTAAGTGTTAATGTATCTATGTTTTCGCTATATAACATTGATTTTGATATTCTTCTTTTCTGTTGTTGTATGTGTGGACTTCCTGGGCACACATATGGCTAGCCTGGTTTTGTTCTTTAAAACCGGGTGTGACAGTGTGGAAAGTAATGCGGTAAGAAAGAGCTAGGGAAAGAGATTCTTGACACGGCGATGTTTTGCCGAGGTATCGAGGAGTCGACACTCCCCCCTAGTCCTCGTTGGAGCACATCGCAAGGTATAGCTCCCCCTCAATCCCGCGCAAGGGATGAGTGCTCTCTACGGGCTGATTCTTCGCCACTCCGGCTCGGTGAATCGCCAACAACCGATCACAACGTCGATGGAGAAGGGCCGCCGACAATCCTCCGGCGATCACCTTCCTCCAAGCACCACCGGACCGTCTAGGTGATGTCGATCACCAAGAGTAACAAGCTTCGATCTTCGCTTGACTCACTCAAGCTTCACAACTAGAGGATGCACACTTGAACTCTTAGATGAACTAGAGGAGAGGATGGATGAATTCGCGAATCAGTCTCTCACTCTAGGGCTCTTGCTCTCTTCCCAACCTTCTCAACAAACTCAGCAACTCAAATGAGCAATGGCAAGGTGGGAGAGAAGAGTGAGGAGCTATAAATAGCCCCTCAGAAAACTAGCTCGGGCTGGCAACTTAAGTTGGCGACGGACGCTCCGTCGACTAGGAGACGGACGCTCCGTCGCATGCCCCAACGGCTAGTTCTGCACAAAGTTTGGGCGACGGACGCTCCGACGCCTAGGCGACGGACGCTCTGACGCCCTGCCTAACGACTATCTCTGATACGATTTCCCAGCGATGGATGCTCCGTCACAGGGGCGATAGACGCTCATCCCAGCGTCCGACGCTATACTCTGGCTCGGGCTGAAAAACACCCTCACTGGAAGGCCGATGGACAACATCCGTCGGTCCCTGAAAAACATAGCCAGAAACACATGGCCACTGGAAGGCTGACGGACGCTGTGGACTTAACCACCCAGCGTCCGACGCCTTTGTCTGATGCGACGGACAGCGTCCGACGCCTCCGTCAGGAGCGTCCGTCGCCCAGACAACAGGTCTCTCAACTTCGTTTTTCGTCCCGATGAATATGGAAGTTGTTCTAGGCTATCTAATCGTCAACATAGGCTTGCTTAGAGCTAAGGAAGACAAGTGTGCACCACACCTAGTTCATGAAGCTTTCCTAAGTCAAGCTACTAGTCTCAACCCCTCTTAATAGTACGGTCAAAGATCAAATAGAAGCCCTATCTATTTCTAAGTGTCCTTCATCACCTTATGACACTTAGCCTATCATTCTAGGGTCTTCATCACGTCTCCTTGAAATCCGAAACGATATCCATCTTGGGGGCTGGGTGATGACCATTAATGCCCATTCATGTTGATCACTATGGCTAAGCTACGCATAGCCTCTGCAAAACACACGTTAGCCATAATAATCGCTAATTGTCGTTAATCACCGAAACCAACTAGGGCCATGATTCTTCAATCTCCCCCTTTTTGGTGATTGACGACAATAATTCCTCGAGTATGGATAAGAGTGAGAGTTTAGGATTTTGGTGACTTGGAATAGTTGAGCAAGGGTTAGTGAATTTGTAATGAAACATACTTGCTCACCCAAGCCAAATCACAAACCATGATACTCATAGATATGAATGTAAAAAGGAGTACCTCTTGATATTCTCAACACATGTAATGGAGTATAGTGCGGAAGCTCAATTATCATTTGAACATAGAGATATATCATGAAACATGAGACAACTCACAAGATATGTTAGTGATAATCAAGAGTTTGTCACATCCAACCATATGATGAATGAGTACGGGGAAATTAAGCACACAAAGATTCAAATCCCTCCCCCTATCTCTATACTCAACCCTCTCTCCCCCTTTGGCGTCTAGCACCAACAACTAAGCATCTGGGGCTGGAGAAGAAGGTGAAGAAGCTGTAGTCTTGCGATCGAGCATGATGAAGTCCTGAAGATCTGAATCGTCTGACTCAACATCTGCCTCAACATCTGCAGATGTAGGCGCAGCTGGGGTGACCTCTGGAGCTAACACTGGAAGCTCTGGAGCTGACACTGGAAGCTCTGGAGCTGCTGACTCAACTGACTCCCCCTGAGGCTCAGCTGGTGCCTCTGATGGTCCTGCCTTAGTAGTAGCGGGCCTGGGAACCCGACGAGTAAAGACTCAAGGCGCGGGGGAAGGTGTCACTGCCAGAGCAACTAGTGACACTGCTGCTGCTCTGGAGCTGACACTGGAAGCTCTGGAGCTGACACTGGAAGCTCTGGAGCTGCTGACTCAACTGACTCCCCCTGAGGCTCAGCTGGTGCCTCTGATGGTCCTGCCTTAGTAGTAGCGGGCCTGGGAACCCGACGAGTAAAGACTCAAGGCGCGGGGGAAGGTGTCACTGCCAGAGCAACTAGTGACACTGCTGCTACAAACTCTGTTGGGTGAGTCTGAGGTGGAGAGGATACTGCAACTGTAACTCCCTCATCCTGAGCCTCTGTGACAACTGTCTCAACTGCTAGTGAAATAGCGTCTATCTGAACTACAGCTGGAGGAGTTGTAACTATCTGCGTGGACTACTCAGGTGTGATCTCCGACGAGGCAACTGAAGAATGGTAAGTGCCCGTCGCCGGAGGATCCACCTCAACCTCTGGAGCTGGTGAGTCTAGCTGAGCTGCTCCTGGGGAATCATCTCCTGTGATCTCCAAGTAGGAGGCTGAGAGGTCACGCGAGGCCTCTGCTATGGTAGTTCCCCAGATAGGAGTAAATCCTATCTGAAGCTCGCCAGGCGAAACTAACCAAGAGGACACCTGGGTCCTCGGAGACTGGCACTCTGGAGAAGCTGGTGCCTGGAATGGAGGAGTAACTGGTGTCTAACTCTGCTGTCCTCCGAACGGTAACACTGGAGTTGGTACCACTACAACTGGAGTCTGTTGTGCCGGTGAAGTGACTGCTGCTACTGCGAGACTCCGGGCAACTGAATCTGAGGAGTGAATGTCTGCCTGGAGCTGGAGGCTCGAAGACGCTCAAGTAACAAAGTTTGGGTCTTCTGAATCTCTGCCTGCTGCAGCTGATAGGCCAAGAATTGGCGCTGAAACTCGTCCTGCCTAGCCTGAGTTTGGGCTTGAGCGGCCAACTGCTGCTCTGTAAGCCTCCGAACGTCGGCAGCCTGTCGCCTCTGCTCCTCTTCCTGGCGTGCCTGCTCCTCCTGCATCCTCGAAAGGATGGTAAGTAAGGTAGCCTCTGAAGTGCTAGAACCTGGAGCTGGAGCTACAGCTATACCTGACCCTCCTGCCTCATGGTCATGGGATATTGGTGCGTACTCGCGCACTGGCTGATAATCCTCATCTGAACTGTCAGAATCTAGGTTCTCTCTGTAGACAGTCTCGGCAGCGGTGTCAATCTCGGCATCAAGATCCGCAAGCTCTTCCTGGGCGATTTTCTCAACTGTAGCGTCAATATCTTCCGCTGATTGAGGTGGCACACTTGCCTGTCTGGTGCCTAGTCGGTATGCTCTGTTGGGGCGAGGTAGGTTCTCGTGCATGACCAACCGACTCATTGAGTACACTAGAAAATTAGTCTCTGACCTGGTAAGAGTGACTCGCAGAGCTCCTGATCGGGTCTTGGCAACTATAAGGTATGAAATCTAGTGAGCAAACTATAGCTGCCAGTGACCTCTGAATCCTGCAGCTATGATATCCTCAAGCTCGCTGACAATCAGATCCCAAAGGTAAAACTTCTCCTTCCGGATGATACGAGCAAGGAGCCACAACTGTAGGCGGGTAATGGTGTCCCAAGCTCCAATCCTAGGAAGGATGGTACGCCTGAGTACCTCATGGAGGATCCGAGCAAGAGGAGTGAGATCTCTCGGTGTACGGCTCGAACCCTCTGAGAACGGCAGCTGAAAGCACGGCCTCACAAAGTCTATAGATGGCACTACCCCGTCGTGTGGTCGGCGAGGGGCCTCCTGATCCCCGTAGCACAAGCTGTGAATCCTCGTAGGCGAGGACTCTAAGTGAAAGAGCTCTCTGAACCGTGCTGCTGAAACCCTAAAGTCGCGGCCCTAAAAGCCGAAGTGAAAGAACTCGTGATCAGGGGAGATCCACAGTGAGGCATAGAACTGATAGACCCAGTCCTTCTGATAAGCTCCTGATCGTCCGATCATATCTGACAATCCCTGAAGGTACTGCAAGTGCTGAAGAATCTCTGGACCACCGACCCCCTCTATGTGAGCAGGTGGGCACACTCTGTGAGCCCTAAGAGGAGCGTCAGTGTCGACGTTCGCTCTGTAGAAATCCTCGTAAATCGTGGTGTAGAAATCACGTCCAGCACGGGGATCCCTCTGAGCTGGGAACCAGGACTGAAAATCTACGAAGCGGAGTAGCTGGACCTGCTTCGTTGTGAGAACCCTGACCTGATGCCTCACTGGATCTGGTAGCTTAGGTCCTAGAGGACTAGGTGGTGCACTAGAGCCTCTAGATCGTGTAACTCTATGGCTCATCAGCTCACCAATCGAAGACGGGCCCGTGGCCTCTGTCTGCTCAGTCTCTGGGACTGGCTCTGCCTCCTCTGTCTTAGTAGCCTCGGCGGGCTCTGTCTCTGGACGCGTAGGTGACTCACGATGCGCTCCACGGCGAGGCGAGAGCCTCAAACTAGCACGACGTCCACCTCGCTCCGCGATCTCTGCGGCCTCGGCCACTGCAAGTGCTGCTGCTGAATCTGGATCCATAAGTGGTCTCTTGCGCTTCCGTGACACAACCTTCTGCTTACCCCTTCCCCGATTGGTGGGTGGATGCGGTGGAGGTGGAGGTTCACCACCACTACCGGGAGTGGGGCCGGCGTTCTTCGTTCTTGCCATGGATATACACTGGATGAAACAAACTGTCACTGGCAACATATCCTCAACTGTCAAAACACAAACTCACTGCCCACTGCCAACTGACAATCCACTGAGTAACACAAGCAACCAGGAGTGGCACGACGGCCCTGGACTGTCCTT